>JAODUO010001471.1:77500-92500 GCA_025642075.2 Ridgeia piscesae
TGCGATGCGATGCGATGCGATGCGATGCGATGCGATGCGATGCGATGCGATGCGATGCGATGCGATGCGATGCGATGCGATGCGATGCGATGCGATGCGATGCGATGCGATGCGATGCGATGCGATGCGATGGGTGTGTTTGTGCGCGTGCGCTTGCGCATGTGCGGGTGGCTAAAATAAGTAGGCTTATAGTATTTTTTACTTGGTTTTATGAAGCTTATATAGACATATAGTGGTCTATACGTTTCCGTCCTCAGTGCCGGTGTGGGTCTCGGGTACTCACCCACTCGTCTGCTGCTCGTTTTCAGCGCGAATGCATCAGCATACATGTCGGTCAGGCGGGCGTGCAGATCGGCAATGCATGCTGGGAACTGTACTGTCTGGAGCACGGCATACAGCCGGACGGACAGATGCCGACGGACAAGACAGTGGGCGGAGGTGACGACTCGTTCAACACATTCTTCAACGAGACAGGCGCAGGCAAACATGTTCCTCGGGCCGTCTATGTCGACCTCGAGCCAACGGTCATCGGTAGGTGGCGCTGCTCGCAGTAGGCGTCTTCTTGAATCGATACAGGTCTACTCCATGTGTAACGTATAATATAGGCGCACTTCGTACGCTGACGGAGATAGGAGTTTAACAATATGAGTAGTGCAAACGATGCGATGGTGGAAATAAGTGCAACATTTTGTAGTCAGATCTATAGTGGGTTATATCTGCAGATGTGTGCGTATGTGCGTGCGTGCGTGCGTGTGCGTGTGTGTGTGTGTGTGTGTGTGTGTGTGTGTGTGTGTGTGTGTGTGTGTGTGTGTGTGTGTGTGTGTGTGTGTGTGTGTGTGTGGTGTGTGTGTGTGAGTGTGTTGTTGTTGTTACACCACCACTTATCACACACACAACACGACACACACACACACACACACACACACACACACACACACACACACACACACACAACACAACACAACACAACACAACACAACACAACACAACACAACACAACACAACACAACACAACACAACACAACACAACACAACACAACACAACACAACACAACACAACACAACACAACACAACACGGATTTGATGACTTGTCCGACAGACGAGGTTCGCACTGGGACGTACCGCCAGCTGTTTCACCCGGAGCAGCTGATCACAGGCAAGGAGGACGCGGCCAACAACTACGCCCGTGGTCACTATACCATCGGCAAGGAGATCGTTGACCTGGTTCTGGACAGGACCCGAAAACTGGTAGGTAGCCTATGACCTCACATGGCCAATGACCTGGGCGAGGTCAGAATCTCGTACGGCCGATGTATTGCCCGACGATGACTTATCGTTGTTCTCGTTGTCCCGTAGTATTCCGTGGCTGTGTAGTGTTTAAACAATTTACTCCCATCCCTATAAAGCGAGGGTGCTAGGTCGCAAGTTTTATTTTGCATTTGCTATTACGTTCTTATTGCTACAACATGCATGTTGAAAACTACTACCTGTCAATTTGAGTTTAGTTACTTTATTAAGCTCGGAACAATGTTCGCAATTTGAAAGATTCCGCTCGCAACCGATCCAATGGTAAACAAAACTTCCAGTTTCAAAAACAAATTGATTAACAATAATGCCGAGGCAAGCAGAGTTAACCGCAATAACCTTTGATGTTTAATTTTCCCTTTTATAGACAGCAGACTTAACGCGACTCAACGTTTCACCAAAACTTGAATGTTGCCACCAAATGATATAAGAGAAGATAAGATGCACCTTCCACCAGACATTCTTCTCCCGTACATGTCCCTCTCTGTCCCGTACATGTCCCTCTCTGTCCCGCAGGCCGACCAGTGCACGGGTCTCCAGGGCTTCCTCATCTTCCACAGCTTCGGCGGCGGCACGGGGTCAGGCTTCGCGTCACTACTCATGGAGCGTCTGTCCGTCGACTACGGCAAGAAGTCCAAGCTCGAGTTCGCCATCTACCCCGCTCCACAGGTACGCCAGTTCTAGACAGATGTTCGCACAGTAGGCGAAGATACAGGATCAATTACACTGAGACGGTGATTTTTGAGCTTTTTAGTTGTAGATCGATGTTGTAATTGATGTCTCTAGTGTATCAATGGTTGTTGTTCTGATGATAGAGGAGGACATACGTCTATTTGTAGTCGTAGTAGATATTGTTGTTGTCATTTGGTCAGAAAGACAACGACGAAATATCTGTGTTAAATATTTATACTCAATTTGTAGAAGTTGCTATCGTTGTCTCGGTTGTCATAATTTTTACTGAATATACCATCATGTATGTCGCATGCTACAATGATTTATAATTTTGCAATGACGTAATAGTTAAATGTGTAAGAATATTAAGGGCCCGGGAAAGAAATTGCTTATAACGTCTATCGTCTTTGAGGTTGTTTTGGAACACCCGTAAAAACCAGAATTAACTATATCAGCTTACGTACTGTCTTTGTCACACGCGACAACATGACCTCCATAATGTCTCAGCATACTTGACCTTACATAGGTGTCCACAGCTGTCGTTGAGCCGTACAACTCGATCCTGACAACCCACACCACCCTCGAGCACTCCGACTGCGCCTTCATGGTCGACAACGAGGCCATCTACGACATCTGCCGTCGCAACTTGGACATCGAGCGTCCCACCTACACCAACCTGAACCGTCTGATCGGTCAGATCGTCAGCTCCATCACGGCCTCTCTACGCTTCGACGGCGCTCTCAACGTCGACCTCACTGAGTTCCAGGTGCGTGGTACAAAGAGACCAAAACAGTCCGCAGAAATAGTCGAAAGAACATTGAGTGTAGCTGATGTCTAACACGATGACGGTGGAGCCGTGTAGGTGTATCTCATCCGAAGAAACACAGTCTAATCGCCTATGGTTATACACGGTGTATGTCCATTGGCTTTCTTGGCCTCTGATCTGCCAAATGGCGACGCAATTCAGAAGATACAAGGATAGTTATTTGGATTATGTTATCAATTGGTAGTGATGGCTACTTTACACATCCTTGTTCGTATCTATTAACATTGACTTGCGATCATTCCCCGTGACGACACGAAAGGGGAAAACAAAATCGACAACAATTGATTGATTTGTTTTCTAATTTCAGTTGTAGACAGACTGTTACACACCTGTTTGAGTTTGTGTTTGTTACACGGCCGTTGCTTCTGCATTTCCAGACGAACCTGGTGCCGTATCCCAGAATTCACTTCCCGCTAGTGACGTATGCGCCGGTGATCAGTGCCGAGAAGGCATATCACGAGCAACTCTCGGTGTCCGAGATCACAAACGCTTGCTTCGAGCCCGCCAACCAGATGGTGAAGTGCGACCCGCGTCACGGCAAGTACATGGCCTGCTGCATGCTGTACCGCGGCGACGTTGTCCCGAAAGACGTCAACTCTGCGATTGCGACGATCAAGACGAAGCGCACGATTCAGTTCGTCGACTGGTGTCCGACCGGCTTCAAGGTGGGCATCAACTACCAGCCACCGACCGTCGTGCCCGGCGGAGATCTCGCCAAGGTGCAGCGAGCCGTGTGCATGCTGAGCAACACGACCGCCATCGCCGAGGCGTGGGCTCGTCTCGACCACAAGTTCGATCTGATGTACGCCAAGCGTGCCTTCGTGCACTGGTACGTCGGAGAGGGTATGGAGGAGGGAGAGTTCTCCGAGGCCCGTGAGGATCTCGCCGCCCTCGAGAAGGACTACGAGGAAGTGGGGGTTGATTCGGTCGAAGGCGAGGCGGAGGAGGAAGGTGGTGAGGAGTATTAAACCCCGGGGTTCAACCCAAGGACTGGTACACAGTGCGTGTGTGTGAGTGTGTGAGTGAGGGGAACTTTCTTTGATAATATGTTAACTCTCGTAAATTCGGTAACCGGCCGATAATATTCCAGTGCCGAAAGTCGGCGTCCAGCAGGACCTTACCTGATATACTAATTACATATCAGGTGATTTCTGCTAGTAATACATTTTAGTTAATAAAAAACATTAAAATACAAGTTTGTTGTGAGAGCTACTTCACAGTCAACGGACAGGTCAAATGTCAAAACGGTGAGTGGAGTTGGTCACGCACGCGCAGTATGCAAAGATCAACCAATCGCACATGTACGGGCCAACTTCCGTCACCAGCTGTGGTGCAACTGCTGTGTTACTGCTGCACTGGTGTCGGGACTAAATCAGTATTGGGGGGATTGAGCCGGAACCTCGGCGAGGTGTCTTTTTTCCCCAGTGTCCGCTGTCTCGCCGGATCGCGAGACAGAAACACGGGAAGGAGCAGTTGATATTTTTTCGGCGACGGTCACGATTTGTTTCACATCTTTCCAGCTGTCCCTAAACATCAAACGACACAACATTGCACACATTTTCTTTACTATTTGTGCTAATTCTATCTACAGGACCCCACCTAACATTTTACGGAGGCTCAGCGCCCAAACTCCATCGGTTCATACGCCTATATAAACACCAAAACTCCCGTTTTTATATAAACAAGTCCCAATAAGAAGACAACGGGTTTCTGGGCAAGGACTGGCTGCCTTCGTCTTTGGCTTACATCAGGCAGAACGAGTTCCTACGGGGGAAGAATGGGGAAGATGAAGACGACACGCTGATCTGCATGTGCTAGTAGAATCATTGTCAGTGGCGTGCGAGGGATGTCTGACAGAGCAAACATGAGAAGGAACGTTAGTGTGGGCCGTGTTCAAATTCCCCATAGATATTAAGTATTATCCCAGAACCAACGGGATCATGGCTTAGTTCCTTCCAAATACGCTACCGATTATGGCAATCCCAACGTGTTTTGCAACATTGAAGAACTTCGCACAGATAAGTGTTTAGTTTTTGTTGCTTTCAAACATCTCGTAGGGAGTTGTTAATGCTGGCGTCTTTCTGCACCACACCGGAGAAACGTATCTGTGCCGGTCCTCGCTCAATCTCGGACGTCTCGTCGTTTAGTGTCGTATCTGTTTTAAGTTTCTTGTGTTGATGAGCCCCCAGATCGGATATATTAGCCCGGTGCGTGTCCATGTATAATTACCAAGAACGGACCAAGATATGATAGAAGGGGCAAGTACCCCGACGGACCCGCCTGTGATTATACAGGGATTTATAATGAGGGTAATATGTAACTAAGAAATAAGTAAACATATCAATAACATTACTAAACACAGAACATCGACCACTCTATTAAAAGTCACCGGAGCAGACATTTTATTAACGGCAAAACAGAGACGACGCGATCAGCGTCCACGTGATTCAATTGTTCACGTAACTAGATGTACGTCAGCAACTGTTTATTGTCAGTTGTCACCATAGCAACATGTTGTGTTCGATCACGATCGTAGACCGTGAGAAATTAAAATGACCTGTTATCACGTCGACAACAGAAGTTCCGAGGATCGTCGTCCGACCGAAGCACGTGCATCTTGACCGGTGTACTCAGGTTTCTCGCTCGGCGCTGGCCGGTCGGAACGTCGGCCTCTATCTGACACGAGTGTGGTGTCGCGTAGTCCGATTTGAGCGTACGCGTGCTTCTTGACAAGCATTGACCGACATTTTATTTCGATGCTGTGACGTCATCGAAGGCGGACCTTTCGCGACGTTCAATTAACCGCCCGAGAACTCGTCGTCGTTCGCGCACACGACCGGATCTCGCGGGTCGGTGACAGCGATGTTTCCGGTGACGTTCGCCGGTCGTTGCTCGGTCGTCTCGCTGACTTCCGAATTCCTCCGCATGTCGAACTAAACACTGAACGAGCAAACATTCACAACCGTATTAAGTAAAATATCAAAATAACACGTCGTCACGTCTACTGCAGTCTTAGATTAGGTATAGAAGTCTAAATCAATGTCATTAGTCTAAGACTAACATTTGTCACTAAGGTCTAAGGGACTAATTGTCTAGAAGCGGACACGCCCTCGAAACCTGTCGCTGGCACATGTCCCCGGTCCCTGCCTTGTCTCCCCAATCAAGTAGATTGGTTATTGGGTCTAATGACTCCCGGGTAGACAATGATAATAACAATAACCGAACCTTAAACCTGAAGCGTACCCATTTCGTCTTGTCATGTTGGTTGGACACGTGAGGCACCTGAAATGCAAAAAACGACAATGATTAGCTAAGCTTAGGCTAAGGCTAAGGCCAAATCGCATTTAATTGTTTTTTATATTCTGAAATTATGTCCGGCTTATGTCCCCGTTATAAAATATAATTACATGGCACAGATGAGATGAATGACTAGGCTATAAATAAGAATAAGCATAAGATTTCAGAATTCTAAACAGTACGCATCATAGGCATAGTCTATCACATTCAACACCTAAACTACAAGCAATTACAGAATGTAGTCTTACCTCGGAATGTGGGTGTCCCGACCGTTGAGTACTGCGTCAACGGTTACACTCCACACTCCTGCAGTGCCTTCACGTGTCACGTCGGTTGCGCCGCGGTTGAGTTGGAATCGAACTCGAAGACGGAGTCAAAGCGAACTGCCAGTAGCGATGCTTGTGTTAGCGTTCTGTCTGTTCTTCAGCGTGCGAGATGTTACGACGTCGTGAGCAGTTGCCTCTCAAACACGGGGCCGCGATATACCTTCAGTTCCGTAAGTCAACGACACATGTAGAACCTTTCGCCACTGTTGCTGTTGTGAACGTTCTAACCGCCAACTGGTGGTTACTGTAGCGTCTCGTGACGTCACGACCATCTTGATTGGCTATCACGTAAAACCGCGGCAGCGTAAGCCAATCAGCGCCCTGAATAACTCCCGCGTGTTTATAAACGGTCATTGTCTCGTAGACCAATAAGAACGTGACGTTTATTTGGCGTTATCTAACCGAAAGCGCATGGAAACTCCTTCGTTATTGGCTCGTGTTTTGCGAATTTATACGAGGCCTCAAACTACGGTAAACTAAAACTAAAAGGAACGTAAAAAGACACTATTTGTCTACATGTAGGCAGGCTGTATTTGAATGCTCCATTTCACGAGGAGACCCTGATGACAAATATTGGGGCCTCCTTTGGCAATGGTAGAATCTGACATAACCTGTCTAAGACATTATAATAAATACTGGCGGACGAGTCTAATGAGGTACCACAATAACTAATCCGGCAGAGGGCGCTCTAACGCAACTGGGGTCTTTGTGCCGTCTTTTACGTATTCTTGATGTGTGTAAAATGCGGCACGATTTTGTGGAACATTTTGTGGAACGCTTGTTTAAATCATCCTACAATAAGCTGTTGAATTCGCATGACTCCAAAGCTTCACACATAGCAAAATATGGATACAGTCTGATATGTCCGTCAATGTGAAGGCATAATATGTACATCGATGGAACGTCGACTGGTGGCTCGACGACAGGTGTGGTGGGTCGATGCCGGAAAGGATGTTTAAAATAATTTACAGCTCGCCGTATGCATCGCACGAGACTACTACGTCTTCACACATAATTAAATATTGATATCGTATAACATGTTCGTCAATATGAAAGCATAATGTCAACATTATTGTACCTTTACAGTCGATGAAACGTCGCGGGACGTTCGATCGAATTCAGTGTCAAGATGGCGTTGTTTTGGCTATTCTGTCTATTGACCACACACACGGCATGCCCAGACATACAAACTACCGCTGGCTACGCGCCTGCACAGTCAATAGCTTACCCTTCATATATACGAAAAGGATGATTTAAACAAGCGTTCCGCAAAACATGCAAACAAATCCGCGTTAGTCGCTAGAGGCGCTGATACGCAACTAGACCCTAGTTGCGTATCAGCGCCTCTAGCGACTAACGTGGATTTGTGGAACCCCATTGCATTTAACGGGGCTATTGATGACATTTGGCAAAATAAATAAAATACTTTGTATTGTTTACAATATGACGACATGATGGTGTATGATATATGCTAGCGAGACAGATGATAAGTCTGTAAAACAGAAGAAACAGGACATGGCAAATCCAGAGGAGCAGAGGGTTTAACCCACCCGCACATAACCCCACTCATGAATGAGAATGATGAACAAAAACTGTTACATAATAAAACTATGACACGTGATCTATAGTCACCTCTATCTTTTCTCCTCGCATTTCAGACTAATTTAATAAAAAAGCAAAAACAAAAGCGAGTATTCACTGTGTCATGCTAGTTCATTTGTGCGTATGTGTTACTTCGTTCTGATGACAAAACAAACTGCTGTTGAATGTTGAGGAACCTACATTCTACCATAGCTTCTTGTCAGTTAGGCCAATTGACAAGGAAGCAATTGCACACTGCATTGACACTGGGGAATCTCTCGGCCTCAACTGGGGATCATTTGGTGGACAATCCCTGCACAAACCGTCGATATGTAACAAATCACATGGCTGTAGGATCGCGTCCTGAAACAAATCCGTCCAGTATGCCAGATTAGTTTGGAGAATCTGTGATTCAAGCACGCTGTAATGAGTTAATAATGTTAATACAGCATTTTACGGTAATACAGTACTCAGGTAATAAAAGACTGTGGATTAGGTTAAACGTTAACACACATGTTCTTTATGATACATGATACCAGAAATTGGCGTTTTAAATAAAATAACCAAAAATATGGACAAACCGAAGCCACCACATGAACTGAAAATAGCCTGTGATAACCTGGCTGATCGGTGAGAAAGGTTCCTGGAGCGGTATCGATGGTATCTGGCAGCTGTCGGAGAGGACGGATCTGATGACAAGAAGAAGGTTGCCATCTTGTTGACAGTCGCTGGAACCGAGGCACAAGCGGTGTTTCGTACATTCACGTACGAACCTGCCAAAGCGACAGTAGGTAATCAACCAGCCGTCCCGGCGGAAACAGCAGAACATTTTAACACAGTCGTGAGAAAGTTCACCGAGTTCTGGGTGCTGCGAAATAACGTCATTTACGAGCGATACGTGTTTCACACCCGAGTACAAGGTGAATTTGGGTCGCTGCAAGATAGCCTGATACGTGACCGAGTTGTTGTGGGCATCAGAGACTCCAATATAATGGAAAGGCTACTCAGGGGCTCAGAGCTAACGTTAGAGGGGGCACCAGGCATTTGCAAAGCTAACGAAGCCGTGATTCGAAAACTGAAAAAATGAACTCGAGAAAACCAAGTCCCTGTAGCGGAAAACGCAACAATAAATGCCCAGACACCTAAAAAGAGACAATGCAAACATTGCGGGACAGCCCACAAGTTCATCGAGTATCCGGCATGGGGCGCCATTTGTAACAAACGTGGCGGGAGAAATCACTGTGCGTCAAAATGTCTACAATTTGTAGTTGTTCCCTCAGAAGCAGAAATTGAAGAGAGAGGTCTGGTCAAAGCCGAAAGACCAACGGATTGGGTGCTGCCACTGGTGACAGTGGAGAAGCCCAACGGTGACCTGAGACTGTGTCTAGATCCAATGGCCTGAATGGCTATATCAGAAGAGAACACTACATTCTCAGTGAGATGGCAGGTGCAATGCACTTCACCAATATGAACGCGTAACAAGGGTTCTACAAAATTCAGCTAGACGAAGAGAGTACACAGCTATGCACTGTCGCTATACCTTGCGGCTGATACTCCCTCAAACGACTTCCATATGGGACCAACTGCGCACCATAAATATTCACGCCAAGATCCAGCAACTATTTGAGTGCGAGACAAGAGTCAAAGTCTGGTTTGGGAGCCGTACTTCTACAGGAGCATGATGGGAATTGGCTTCCAGTTGCATTCATCTCGCGTGCCATGGCCTCTGGAGGGAAGAACTACGCTCAAATAGAGCAGTTGCATTCATCTCGCGTGCCATGGCCTCTGGAGGGAAGAACTACGCTCAAATAGAGCAGTTGCATTCATCTCGCGTGCCATGGCCTCTGGAGGGAAGAACTACGCTCAAATAGAGCAGTTGCATCCATCTCGCGTGCCATGGCCTCGGGAGGGAAGAACTACGCTCAAATAGAGAAGGAGCTTCTAGGCCTAGTCTGTCTTTCATATGAGAAGTTCCATGAGTATGTGTATACCGTGATACGGGAAAATACCTGATAGTAGCAGACACGCTGTCACGTGCATTTAACGGAAGTGTAAATACGAGTAACACATAAGAAGAGATCAAAGCACACGTGGATATGATCAGACACAATGCACAGTTGGGTAATCCAACGTGGGGGAAATTGCCGCTCACACAATGGAAGATGAGAAATTACAATAGTACAAGATGTCCTGAAAGCAGTGCACTTCGGATGTGAAAGTGACCACGCGCCATCACTGAAACCATACTACCACATCAGAGGTGATCTCATTTAAATAGATGGGGTGTTGGTGAAAGGACCAAAGGTTATCATACCTAAAACACTACAAATTGATATGTTGAAGACGATTCACGAAGAATATATAGGCATAGAAAAATGCACTGTGGTTGTCGATTACACATCAGACTACTCAGAGGTGGCCAAACTAGAAGATATGTCGTCCACAAACACCATAAGTCACATGACATCCATCATGGCACGACACGGTCTTCCGTCTGTGGTTGTGTCTGATAATGGACCACAGTTCAGCAGCGGTGAGTTCCTACAGTTTGGAAAGCAATATTTTATGGTTTTCAAACATGTGACATCTAGTCCCGAGTACCCACAGAGTAATGGAAAGGCGGAAAAGGCGGTACAAATCGTGAATCGTTTGTTGAAGAAAGCGAAGTGGAATGACGATGATCCGTATATGGCATTGCTAAACTACAGGGCTTCACCACTGTCGGGAAGTGACCGATCTCCTGGAGAGATCTCAATGAACAGGAAACTGAGAACGAAGCTGCCCAGCGCAGAAGAACATGTCACCATGCACAAGTTGCCAGACATCAAACAGAAGCGCTATTATGATCATGGTAGCAATCAACTCGAGCCACTAGAGACTACTGACATTGTCAGGGTGAGAGGCGATGGTGTGTGGAGTGAGAAAGTGCAAGTACTAACAAGTTTAGCACCCATTCGTACCTGGTGGAGCTTGAGAGGGGCAGGCGTTTACGGAGAAACAGACGTCATCTGCTAAAGACACAGGAAAAGTTTATGCCAGGACACGACGACGACAACGACGGCGACGGCGACGGCGACGCCGACGCCGACGCCGACGCCGACGCCGACGCCGACGCCGACGCCGACGCCGACGCCGACGCCGACGCCGACGCCGACGCCGACGCCGTCGACAAAGAGAACGCAGTTTGTGTAGATCACCCGTCGGGAGGAGCCACAGCCTCAACAAACAAGTCAGCTGTGACTCCGGAGGCAGCACAATCAGGCCACTCCACAATTCAGTCACAGCCTGTGTCAACAAAGGATGATGTGAGAACTATACGCAGTGGCCGGATCATCAAGCTGCCGAGTCGTTATGTGCACGACTAAAGTGACAGCAATGGGCAGAATAATCCCATTCATATAACACTAGGCGAAACAAAGGGCAGTCTACCCTGGTTTCTAGTTATAACTGCAGGTTTCTTTGCGTATAAGTAGATAATCAGGAATAGTTAAACAAGACATTAGCATGCCTTTAATTGGAATGATACAAAGTGAACATTTACGAACAGTGAATAATAGTTTACGAACTTGTGAGGTAACATCGAGCTGTGCAGAATTAATGTGCATAAAACTTATAATGTATTTTAGTTAAAGAAAGAAGGGAAGGTGTAATGAGATTATCATGGTGTAAATACAGCACTTTACGGTAATATAGATTCTATTAGATTAGATTAGGGTAAAAGTTGACACACGTCTTGTTTACGATACGCCATCCATTGAGCTGAAGCTATAAGACAAGTCCTAACTAAGTACATTGTGGGGCGGGGGCCGGAGGTTTGTGTTGAAATTAGGTCTGCGAGACGGGACTCAAAGGTTGTAGTAGAAACACCGGGCAGGTCACAACTACAGCATATGCATTTACTCTGTACGTCTAAGGCCATATAGATGCATGTTACATTCCTTATTCGTTGCAATACGTTTACAAAGTGCGAACCAGATTTTCGAATTGCGATTTTAATCTACTAATTTGTTTAATGGATTCCCCACTCCGTTAACAGTCGCCATGATTAATGATTGAAGTAAATCCCGCTAGAGCCCAAGGTCGACCTACCCCGGATTGGAATGTTAAATCGGAGGTCGGCGCGAATTCGCAGTCGGCGCTAGATAAAGACGTATCGAATCCTGTGTCGGCTGTGACAAATCGGCGTATGTCCGACGACGAGTCGCCTGGTGTGTGCTAGTTTTTTCTTCGTAATACGACGGTCGGTGGTAACTTGATCAATAAGAAAGCATTGTGCGATCACGTGATAAATCTCGACATAAGGCTAAGCCCGCGTCTGTTTTAGTTCTCAAGCCATGTCGATCCACAGGTTTTCAATTTTAATTTTCATATTTTACTTTCATATTTTACTGACCTGGGCCCAGTTTCATAAAGCCGTGAAACTTTACGAGCAATTACGCGGTCTACGGGTCGCAGCTAACAGGGATTATTCAATGTAGTTTACAGCCAGTTCCATGAGACCAATTTAGCATTCGAGTTAACACATCGACGTAGAATTGACCTAATTAGATCGCGGTGGGGAATCCCTATATTTGTGGTGTCTGTAGACACCCTATTTTACTTTAGCAGCTGCCTTTGCCGTTCGTATAGCAAATGACAAGCTATGGTGACTGTATAGGATATCCAGTGTAAACATTAATAATAATAAGTTGAGAGTGGGCGTGTCAGAAAATATTAACGAACTTAGGGAGCATCACGTAAATATTTCAACAGGCGTAAAGTTACGCCAACTAAATACATGGTGCAGCCTAAATGCAACTATGAAGCAACTTTACGACGTCTTACGCTTTCGACGAGTTATCGCCCGCTACGACGTCGTAACGAGGGTCTATGAAACAGAAAACAGACAGATTAATTGTTTTGTATTCATTGACCATCATGGTTTTTATCGATTATTTTTTTGTAAGTCGGCGGAATAAGGCCGAGCGTCGGTCGAAATTTA
Organism: Ridgeia piscesae; assembly: GCA_025642075.2. Classification (NCBI taxonomy): domain Eukaryota; kingdom Metazoa; phylum Annelida; class Polychaeta; order Sabellida; family Siboglinidae; genus Ridgeia; species Ridgeia piscesae. Next base: position 90,490 of record JAODUO010001471.1, read on the forward strand.
AGCACACACCTACCGACTGCAGTAGCTCGACTGATTTTACTCCGACTAGTCGGAAATCCGTATGTGCTTAGAATAATGGCAATCCGCTTTGCGAGACTCTGAATATAAGCTCAGCCATAAATAACTCATAGCGGCAATTTCCGGTTGCCCGAATGTCAGCCATGTCTGAGTACTGGATAATTATAATGAGATTATCGGAGGAGGCTGTTTGCTACCCCTCCACGTACATATGCATGTACACGCCTGATGTCAGTCTTGTCAAAAGTACTTCCAATCGAACTGAATTTAATCGAATATAGTCTAACTTCACCCTAAATAAACCCAAAACTAACCATAAACTAAAACATGTTTATACATCGGAATAGCCATAATGGGGCATGGCCGAGATTCACAATAGTCGATGGCGTTGTTTGTTTTGGAAATGGGCCGCGGTGTCGGGTCAGTGTCTGGGCTGTGTTCAAAGCGTGACCAACACACAAGGTCACTTACTGGTGTCATTCAACTACCATCCACACAATACGTAGATCTGTGTGTGTGTGTGTGTGTGTGTGTGTGTGTGCGTGCGTGCGTGCGTGCGTGCGTGCGTGCGTGCGTGCGTGCGTGCGTGCGTGCGTTCGTTCGCTCGCTCGTTCGTTCGTTTGTTTGTTTGTTTGTTTGTGTCACTGTCAGTTTATTTCTTGGTCCGTGTGATTATCAGGTTACTTCTTGGTCCGTGTGACTGTCAATTTACTTCTTGGTCCGTGTGACTATATCCGTTTATTTCTTGGTCCATGTGACTGTCAATTTACTTCTTGGTCCGTGTGACTGTCAATTTACTTCTTGGTCCTTGTGACTGTCAATTTACTTCTTGGTCCGTGTGACAGTCAATTTACTTCTTGGTCCGTGTGACTGTCAAATTACTTCTTGGTCCGTGTAACTGTCAGTTTACGTCTTGGTCAGCGTGACTGTCAGTTTACTTCTTGGTCCGTGTGAGTGTCTGTTTATGTCTTGGTCCGTGTGACTGTCAGTTTACTTCTTGGTCCGTGTGACTATCAGTTTACCTCTTGGTCAGTGTGATTGTCAGTTTACGCCGCTACCAATTAACGCCGCTACCACCAAGAAATGCTAACCAACGCACAATCGAGTAAATGGACTGACTGTTTTTATTTGGTTACACTTTGTTTACCAACACACGTCACAAACAACTGCGAAGAGCGCCAACCTTCTACAAACGCATATTCTCAACTGGGAACAACATGGTCCACGGATGCGCATAAATGTGGAAATACGCTTTGACATCTCTCCGCCTCTCTGGAGATACACACAATAATGTCAAGTTGCCACACACATAACACTACGTAGACAACTGCACTACAATGGTAACTGCAGCTTTAACACACGCTGTTATAAACGACATGTTTAATTATGAGTAAGATTATTAGAATGATTAGGCCGATTCCGAGTCCAATACGGTTGACGATCTGTGCTTGTTTCGACAATCTCTCGGCCGTGGCTCTGTCCCCGTAGCGGGCGGCTGAACGACACTCCACCGACCTAGCAACGGAGAGGGTCAACGACGATCTCGTAACTACGCCAAATCCCGAAGAAAAAAAGTTATACGTTTAATTTTGGTTCACCCCGTACCGATACTTGGAAAATAATTTGGGATTGTTACAATACAAATCGGCTAATATAATTTTATTGTGTACGACTTTTGTAATGCGCTATTTTAATACATTAACAGCTTGCCCAAAAGCGCTGTAAACAATCAATGAAATCCTTTAAATATATTGACATCAAATTGCATTAATATACAACTCCATTGGTGGAGACGCCATTTTAGTCCCAGCAATATATTTCCTCGTGACGTTGTCGCGCTTACATTTTTCCAGCCGTTATAAACTTTCCGATTGGCATTTCTGCGCATGCGCGATACATTTAAAATCATCAATGTACAGCGAAACAATAAAAAAAAAAATGGGTATAAATGCCACGGCCTATTCGTTAACTCTCCTGTGATGACTTCTGTGAA
>JAODUO010001472.1:0-97897 GCA_025642075.2 Ridgeia piscesae
TATAAAATTATTTGGGTTTGTATATTACATTTTATCACATTATCATTAATAGCCATAGTTTTTATTAGGTTAGCAGGATAATTAACTGAAGGTTAAGCAAGTTCTGAAACTTTCCATTTCATAGGTGTGGGGTATCAAAAGTGGGATATAAATAAATTTTCAGTAGTGTTTGCTACTAACTGTGTCATGCTGTTACAGTAACATGTATGTATGATTTGTCTTTCACCTCAACTATGTTGTTACTATAGTGCCACTAAGTAATAAGTAATAACTGAGTAACTGATTATACATGTTTAGCTTTCTCATTATATACATCAACACCTCCTATGTGGACTGCTTACTGTGCTGTCAATCATGACATGGTTGAGTGGATTTTAGCCACAGTTGAATGACTTATGGTATGTTGGGAAAGCTGTTTGTCCAAGGTATTTTGGAGATTGTTCGTATCGATTACTAAATGACTATTTCATCATCCAATTATGCGTAACATGGACATATTTGAAATGATAAACATCCTTTAATCATTTCAGTTCTACAACTCTGTACTTCTGCAATCATTGAATACTGCATTCCCATTGCATTGACATGATAAGTCACTGCTCACTTCAACTCCAGATTTTAGCTACAATACTGCATTTTCTCAATATATCACATATATTATGAAATAACACACTAAGAATTTGTATTTATTTGTATTATTAAATTGTGTGGCTGTAATTTGTAGGAAGTACCTGATCATGTATCCCAAGTCAATGAGAGTTGGTCAGACATTCTCCTTGACCATTCAGGTGTTTGATCTGGTCAAGAACCTGGCCGTGAATGCATCGTTAACAAAAACAGGCAGCAGAGCACCGTCTACTACTAAAGAAGTCCTTTTCAAGAAAGGTAAGTTTTGTTCGATATATGTTCCTAATAATTATGTCTTAATTGTTGTCTTCGTACCGTATCTAATTTGTCCAGCCCATATGTATAATTGCAGTTGATGTTATGGTTACAAAATTATTAAATATGATCAATTAAGTTTGTAAATAGAAATACTGATTTCCATTAAAATTGATTACAACATTAATATTGTTTCTTGTTTTGCAGGAACACACAGTGGCTCTATTGAACTGAAGGTTTGTGATTACAAAGATTCTTAGCCATTAATCACAAACTTATCTGTTGTAAATCTATATTGTTGGCCTTCACCGTGTCTGTAAATAATATGTTAAATTAGTAGGGTCGTGAAGATAATGTGAACACGTATTTTTAACAGATTGTTTCACATGAAAACATTGCGAAATTAAAATACAAATAATTAGCTATGCCCCTCTTTCCCTGATGTTATATATAAAATATATTTGGCTACTTTGGGCCCAGTTTCTTTTACAAATGTTCATCTTTGCAAACGTATCACTGTTTATTTTTAGCAGTTTTCAATGTGCATAAATGTTGATGCACATAAAACTGACATGAGGATAATTTATGTTGTCCCATTTTAACACAGCAGCATGATACTTCAGCATTTATTTTAAATTTGGTTATTTGAGGCCGAGGTTTGAGAACAAATTGGCAGTACATTGCATGGGTCGCACCCCATCTGTAGGTGCCTGAAGAGGACGATGCAACATCGTATAAACTCAGACTGACAGGAATATCTCAGGAAGACGACGGCCGCCCCATACAAAATGGGCTCAGATTTAACAACGAGAAGTCTATCACACTACATGGAAAGGGTGTGTCTGTCTTTATCCAAACTGACAAGGCGTTGTATAAGCCCAGTCAAACAGGTAGGTGAAATGAAGAGTTGCACTACCGGGGTAGTCACCCTCTGTTTAAATTACAACAAGTTACTCATATATACCCCTATATTGGGGTCTGACTTCACAAGTAGAATGTACAAGAAATTGTTGTCTGTATCATATCTGAAACACAGTAATAACACTAATATCAGTACTTTATGTAGCACATGTAGGTCAATGACCAATCAAAATATTTAACAATTTGGCTTTTAAATGGTTGAATTTGCACCAAATGGATACATGAAATATTCAGTTACAGTGTGAAGCAGTATATAAACCAACCAATATTGGAAAACAAAAAAATTGTATGTTACCTTAATCTTACTCAAAGAACGGTGAACAATAAGGCTGCAAGATATAAAATGACAACCATCAGATGCTCTATATGATGGTCCGATCACTGGAATTATTTAAAATTCATTTATAGGCTTAAAAGCTTAAATAGTGTAGCTTCTTTACTGTTAGAGTTCAAAATATAATATATAACCAATCTTGTAACATGGGAAGTAATAGTTCTTATATCTTAAGCAAGGTGTATAGTGAATGAAACTACGAGCTACAGAAATATGTTCCTGTATGTAGGCGTCACACAGCAGACCCTTGTGTTATTCACATCAGCTGTACCATGCACAGCTTACCACCAATTTTCCCAAGGGTCTTAATGGATTACATTTGACAACAAGTGGTTATTAATACTGGCATAAAAACAGCTGTGTGTCGGTCATTGAGTCTGCGTCTGAAATGTTCACCTTTGTAATGATCTTTTCTTGCTGGCAGTTTTTTTAGCAGTGCAGTGAACCAGTCAACCGTGACTTTCACAACAGCTTTTTATTGCACATGATAAAGTAGCATTAGTACACCCGCCTGGTATGTCAGCACTCTGAGTTCGATACCTGGACTAGTGTGACATGGTATTTTTGGTATAAAAACCTGGTTCTCAATGTTGGAGACTAAGCTGTGTATCCTTTGTAACTCAGAGATTATGTTAACATTGGCTCTGTCTCAATGTGGGACATAACCTTACACATAATAGGTCACAAAAACACAGGTCACAGACAACTTAGGTCACATACACAACACAGGTGACATATAACTTAGGTCACTTACACAACACAAGTCACAGACAACTTGAGGTCACTTACACAACAGAGGTCACATACAACTTAGGTCACTTACACAACACAGGTCACATACAAGTTAGGTCACTTACACAACAGAGGTCACAGACAACTTAGGTCACTTACACAACAGAGGTCACATACAACTTAGGTCACTTACACAACACAGGTCACATACAAGTTAGGTCACTTACACAACAGAGGTCACAGACAACTTGAGGTCACTTACACAACAGAGGTCACATACAACTTAGGTCACTTACACAACACAGGTCACATACAAGTTAGGTCACTTACACAACAGAGGTCACAGACAACTTAGGTCACTTACACAACAGAGGTCACATACAACTTAGGTCACTTACACAACACAGGTCACAGACAACTTAGGTCACTTACACAGCACAGGTCACAGACAACTTAGGTCACTTACACAACACAAGTCACAGTCAACTTAGGTCACTTACACAACACAGGTCATATATACTTAGGCCACATACACAACAAAGGTCATATACAACTTAGACCACTTACACAACTTAGGTCCATTACACAACACAGGTCACTTAGACAACACAGGTCACATACAACTTAGGCCACTTACACAACACAGGTCACATACAACTTAGGTCACTTACACAACACAGGTCAAATACAACTTAGGTCACTTACACAACACAAATCACAGACAACTTAGGTCACTTACACAACACAGGTCACATACAACTTAGGTCACTTACACAACACAGGTCAAATACAACTTAGGTCACTTACACAACACAGGTCAAATACAACTTAGGTCACTTACACAACACAGGTCAAATACAACTTAGGTCACTTACACAACACAGGTCACATACAACTTAGGTCACTTACACAACACAGGTCAAATACAACTTAGGTCACTTACACAACACAAATCACAGACAACTTAGGTCACTTACACAACACAGGTCATATACAACTTAGACCACTTACACAACACAGGTCACAGACAACTTAGGTCACTTACACAACACAGGTCACATACAACTTAGGTCACTTACACAACACAGGTCAAATACAACTTAGGTCACTTACACAACACAAGTCACATACAACTTAGGCCACTTACACAACACAGGTCATATACAACTTAGACCACTTACACAACACAGGTCATATACAACTTAGACCACTTACACAACACAGGTCACATACAACTTAGGCCACTTACACAACACAGGTCATATACAACTTAGGCCACTTACACAACACAGGTCACATACAACTTAGGCCACTTACACAACACAGGTCAGGCTACACTTTTAAGGCCACTTACACAACTTAGGTCACTTACACAACACAGGTTACATACAACTTAGGTCACTTACACAACACAGGTCACGAACAACTTTAAGGCCACTTACACAATACAGACAACTTAAACCACTTACACAACACAGGTCACATACAAAACACAAGTTACATACAACTTAAGTCACTTACACAGCACAGGTCACATGCAACTTAGGTCACTTACACAACATAGGTCACGAACAAGTTAGGTCACTTACACAGCACAGGTCACAGACAACTTAGGTCACTTACACAACACAAGTCACAGTCAACTTAGGTCACTTACACAACACAGGTCATATACACTTAGGCCACATACACAACAAAGGTCATATACAACTTAGACCACTTACACAACTTAGGTCAATTACACAACACAGGTCACTTAGACAACACAGGTCACATACAACTTAGGCCACTTACACAACACATGTTACACACAACTTAGGTCACTTACACAACACAGGTCACGAACAACTTTAAGGCCACTTACACAATACAGACAACTTAGATCACTTACAAAACACAGGTCACATACAACTTAGGTCACTTACACAGCACAGGTCACATACAACTTAGGTCACTTACACAACATAGGTCACGAACAAGTTACGTCACTTACACAGCACAGGTCACGAACAAGTTAGGACACTTACACAGCACAGGTCACGAACAAGTTAGGACACTTACACAGCTTCTCAACTACGAGAACCTGGGTTCGAATCCTGTGCTGCGATGGTAAAACCTTGGGCATGTTTTTTCACTTTACATTGGTCCAGTTCACTCAGCTGTATAAATGAGTACCTGGCTACAGACAGTGGTGACTATCTGTACAAGCAGCCTATCACACATTAATTGTAGCATGTGGCTGGATGCTTCCCGAGAAGTTGAGATGGTATTTTAATTGAACAGGTCTGCCGGGGAAGTAAATTGTAAAAGCACTTTGAGCAGTTCTACGGACTGGATACTGCGCTACATAAAAACTTACCTTTTCTAAAACCTTACATTTTTACATAGCACAGGTCATGAACAAGTTAGGTCACTTACACAACACAGGTCATGAACTAGTTAGGTCACTTACACAGCACAGGTCATGAACAAGTTAGGACACTTACACGACACAGGTCACGAACAAGTTAGGTCACTTACACAACACAGGTCACGAACAAGTTAGGTCACTTACACAACACAGGTCACGAACAAGTTCGGTCAATTAAACATGTCACATACCTCTTAGGGCGTTTACACAACACAGGTCACATACACTTTAGTTCACATACACAACACAAGTCACATACAACTTAGATTACTTACACAACACAGGTCACATACAACTTAGATTACTTACACAACACAGGTCACATCCAGCTTAGATTACTTACACAACACAGGTCACATCCAGCTTAGATTACTTACACAACACAGGTCACATCCAGCTTAGATCACTTGCACAACACACACTTAATCAAGACATATTTAAGGTCACCTAAACAACACAGGTCACAGACATCTTAGGTCACCTAAACAACACAGGTCACATACAACTTAGGCCATTTTATTTGCTGTTCTAATTTCCAATTCATTTGACCATTATTCAATTGCTACTGAAGTAAACACAAACGGTTCTCCCTCTTGACCCACATCTCAGGCTCGTCGTGATTATATTCTTTCAACATTGTGTTCCAGTTCACTTCCGTGCTATGGCCGTCTACCCGAATCTAAAGCCCTATCTCGGAAAACTCGACATAGAACTCACTGTGAGTACAATATTCAGTGTTTTATTTAAAGGGGAGCTGAATGCTTGAACAAACATTGCCATAACATTAGAACACTGTTTTGAGCAGCATTCCCAAACTGGGATATGTGTACCCAATGGTTGTACTTGAAAGGTTTTCAGGGTGTGCGAAGGGTTAACTGAAAATAAGAATTACAGCATGTTCTGTGCTACTCAATGTAGAGTTTGCAAGAAGGACACTGGCATATTTCAAGAAGTCTCCAAAAGTTTTAAGACTGGGATTATCATTGAACAGTTTCTTTTGCCAAGAGTTTCACATGGACCAAGAGACGCAGCTGCTTACACCACGTTCAGTTGACAGTCATCAAAAACTTGGAACTAAATAGTGGCTGAAAGACTAAATCGCCAATTGATTGTCTACTTCTGTATGGGATAGGAATTTATGAATAATGCAACCGTTAGCTGTGACTTGGTGGGCACGTGTGGTGCGAGCAAGGAGTCTGCAGTGCCTGTTGTTGTGATCTCCACTTGTACCAGTGCTACAATCCACTCACTGCCTTGCAACCAATCACCCACGGTCCTCAGAGTGGCCATCTCTATATGCCAGACATCACAACAAACTTGTCTTCTCCATACATCTCAGGCCACTTCCACTGAATCTGTTTGGCAATGGCGTACAAAGGTTGATCAAATGTTACTACAGCATTAAGATATTGAACAGCCTTCCTGACTATGTCCTTCGAGTGTTTGACCATTGCACACAGTATTGTATGCAAATTGGTTTGTATTAGTTAGTAAGTAGCAGATGCTGCCATGCTAGTTGGAAGCGAAACTATGCTGTGGCAGCACTATTCTTTGCCTATAATGATATCACATATTACCCTAATATCCTGTTTTGCCAAGGTTTACCCTACTATTACTATTGCTACTACTGCTACTACTATTTTAACATATTTAGTTAACCTATTCATTTAAGTTTAATTTATTATACTATATATATATATATATATATATATATATATATATATATATATATATATATGTATTTACATGTTTTATGTTGTTAGCGCCTTTGAGCAGGTTTTTAACTTGAAGACATGGCACCTTACAAATGTTTCCAAATAATAAATAATAATACTGCTATTAGTTATACTATTTTGTCATCGAGACGTCAATATTCTACATAGGTATATGTATGTTTCTCTACTTTTCTAAATACTTTTTTTTTACTCTTGTATCCACCATCTGACAAAATAATATTACGAAAACTGTTTTTACTGATGCATGGCACTGTATAATCACATTATGATATAATGGAATGAGCAATTACTTTGTTAAATTTCATACATTTGTGAGTATTTATTTGTTTCTCAGGGTTATTAAAATTTCAATTATGTCCATTATTGCATGTGGCACTAATGGTATAGGAAGTTTTGACCAACCACTGGTGGTCATTTTGAAAAATGGCTGCCACGGCCACCTAAGTGCAAATTTGCGATGGCCCAATATGCAGTTTTGTTTAAAATATATCTATCAGCACATCTGCCAAATTTGATGCTTTTATCACAAAATGAACAATCATTTTGATGTGTTGAGCTATGCCGCCCCACTATAAAGAAAATGTATGCCAGAAACGCATAGCTAAAACTACTTTTGTGGAGTAACTTTACTGACTTTTATTTCTTAGTTTGTTTTAATATACATTCCAGGGAGGAAATGTTTGCTTAGTCTTGATTATTTCATTTCCATACTCACGTGTGTATATAATAATAATAATCAATTTTTTATATAATGCCCCATCCAAATAATTGTTCTGGGGTGCTCTACAATGATTAGACATACTCAAGTGTGTTCATTAAAAATATCAAGGGGTTTCTGTGAATCTGACATTTCTTAAATTTCACCCAAATGTTGTTTGTATTACAGGATGCTGAAGGAAACAGGATCAAGCAGTACAAAGGTGTAACTAACCCCGACCATCACGGTAAGACATGACAAGTAACGGAGTCAGTCACTTCTCTCAAGAGGACACTATGACACATAGTTCAAATATATATATATATATATATATATATATATATATATATATATATATATATATATATATATATATATATATAATTATGTGTAGTAAATTCTTTACAATTTATTTTAAATTTATTTTATAATTTTTTTATTACGTTTTACAAGAAACATATTTTTTTATTATCATGTGATACAGTAAACACCTTTATATTCATATTAAGATATGAAATGTTGTTTTATCATAGTATTATGAAATAGGTTTTGCTTTAGCAATGCAATATACCAGATGACAATAATAAAGACTAATATTGAAAAGAATGAATAGTTTGTCATGCATCAGTTTGTTCAATAGAATTATAAAAAAAACAAAGGAATTGTTATAGTTAAAACAATTTTTCAATGAAAAATGGTGATCATTTTGCATGTGAATTTACAACATGCATTTACAACATGTATTTCTATTTATTCATTTGTATTGCTTTTTTATTTATTTATATTTGTATTAAAACCTGCACACAAATTTCCCTTCATCAGATAATAAAGTGTATTAATGCATTGCATTTTATGCATATCATAAATTCACATCTTAAAAAAATTCTTATTTAAATAATTTCACATCATGACCTTTGCCCTCTGTGTTAGGGGTCATCACTAAGCAACTGCAGCTATCGGACCAGCCCGTCCTTGGAGATTGGAAGATCAATGTCAATGCACTGGTGGGTTATAAGAACATGCATTTAAATACGACAACAGTCAAAGAATAACAAAACAGTAAATATTGTAACTAATCTTGTTTCTGTAATAACAGTGCCAGTATAAAACTGCAGATTAACTTGTGGCTATTCAGACCCTGACAGTATTGGACACATATTTTTTGACCGTTTTTTTTCACTGACGGATTGTCTACGCTATATAAATGTCCCCTCATCAACGATTACCCGGCAAACACAACCAGCGACCATGGCAATTTGACTGTTACCCATGACGAACGACCATCCGATAGGTGGCCAGCATATTTTTTAACCTAAATGTTGCAACGAACCCTCATTAAACGCATGACTAATGGGGCACAGACGCGCATAATGTCATAAAAACAATCAATCGCATGATGCCGACCATTATTTTGGCGATCTTTTTCTTTCTGACCGAACTATGAAAATGACAACTAACAGCTGCTAGGCTTTCCTCACATATAGATATATATATATTATATATACACACTGTTATACAATTTAAAAAACTTGCCGGCAAGACATCATGGCGGGTATCGACATCGTCTGTGGGAATGCGTTGCTCTGTGATTATTGAAATATCCATATTGTGTATGATTAAATTTGAGAGGTTAGGCTAACATCTGTACATCCTAACAGACCTGTACATCCTAGCAGACCTGTACATCCTAACAGACCTGTACATCCTAACAGACCTGTACATCCTAACAGACCTGTACATCCTAGCAGACCTGTACATCCTATCAGACCTGTACATCCTATCAGACCTGTACATCCTGTCAGACCTGTACATCCTAACAGACCTGTACTTCCTATCAGACCTGTACATCCTAACAGACCTGTACATCCTATCAGACCTGTACATCCTATCAGACCTGTACATCCTAACAGACCTGTACATCCTAACAGACCTGTACATCCTAACAGACCTGTACATCCTACAGACCTGTACACCCTAACATACCTGTACATCCTAACAGACCTGTACATCCTAACAGACCTGTACATCCTAACAGACCTGTACATCCTAACAGACCTGTACATCCTAACAGACCTGTACATCCTAACAGACCTGTACATCCTAACAGACCTGTACATCCTAACAGACCTGTACATCCTAACAGACCTGTACATCCTAACAGACCTGTACATCCTAACAGACCTGTACATCCTAACAGACCTGTACATCCTATCAGACCTGTACATCCTAGCAGACCTGTACATCCTAACAGACCTGTACATCCTAACAGACCTGTACATCCTAACAGACCTGTACATCCTAACAGACCTGTACATCCTAGCAGACCTGTACATCCTATCAGACCTGTACATCCTAGCAGACCTGTACATCCTAGCAGACCTGTACATCCTAACAGACCTGTACATCCTAACAGACCTGTACATCCTATCAGACCTGTACATCCTAACAGACCTGTACATCCTATCAGACCTGTACATCCTAACAGACCTGTACATCCTATCAGACCTGTACATCCTAACAGACCTGTACATCCTAACAGACCTGTACATCCTAACAGACCTGTACATCCTAACAGACCTGTACATCCTATCAGACCTGTACATCCTAGCAGACCTGTACATCCTACAGACCTGTACATCCTAACAGACCTGTACATCCTAGCAGACCTGTACATCCTAACAGACCTGTACATCCTAGCAGACCTGTACATCCTAGCAGACCTGTACATCCTATCAGACCTGTACATCCTAACAGACCTGTACATCCTATCAGACCTGTACATCCTATCAGACCTGTACATCCTAACAGACTGTACATCCTAACAGACCTGTACATCCTAACAGACCTGTACATCCTACAGACCTGTACATCCTAACAGACCTGTACATCCTAACAGACCTGTACATCCTAGCAGACCTGTACATCCTAACAGACCTGTACATCCTATCAGACCTGTACATCCTAACAGACCTGTACATCCTATCAGACCTGTACATCCTAACAGACCTGTACATCCTAACAGACCTGTACATCCTAACAGACCTGTACATCCTAGCAGACCTGTACATCCTATCAGACCTGTACATCCTAACAGACCTGTACATCCTAGCAGACCTGTACATCCTAACAGACCTGTACATCCTATCAGACCTGTACATCCTAACAGACCTGTACATCCTAACAGACCTGTACATCCTAACAGACCTGTACATCCTATCAGACCTGTACATCCTAACAGACCTGTACATCCTAACAGACCTGTACATCCTAGCAGACCTGTACATCCTACAGACCTGTACACCTAACAGACCTGTACATCCTAACAGACCTGTACATCCTAACAGACCTGTACATCCTACAGACCTGTACATCCTATCAGACCTGTACATCCTAACAGACCTGTACATCCTAACAGACCTGTACATCCTAACAGACCTGTACATCCTAGCAGACCTGTACATCCTAGCAGACCTGTACATCCTAGCAGACCTGTACATCCTACAGACCTGTACATCCTAACAGACCTGTACATCCTATCAGACCTGTACATCCTACAGACCTGTACATCCTAACAGACCTGTACATCCTATCAGACCTGTACATCCTAACAGACCTGTACATCCTACAGACCTGTACATCCTATCAGACCTGTACATCCTATCAGACCTGTACATCCTAACAGACCTGTACATCCTAACAGACCTGTACATCCTACAGACCTGTACATCCTAACAGACCTGTACATCCTAACAGACCTGTACATCCTAACAGACCTGTACATCCTACAGACCTGTACATCCTACAGACCTGTACATCCTACAGACCTGTACATCCTAACAGACCTGTACATCCTATCAGACCTGTACATCCTAACAGACCTGTACATCCTAACAGACCTGTACATCCTAACAGACCTGTACATCCTAACAGACCTGTACATCCTAACAGACCTGTACATCCTAACAGACCTGTACATCCTAACAGACCTGTACATCCTAGCAGACCTGTACATCCTAACAGACCTGTACATCCTAACAGACCTGTACATCCTAGCAGACCTGTACATCCTAACAGACCTGTACATCCTAACAGACCTGTACATCCTAACATACCTGTACATCCTAGCAGACCTCTACACCCTAACAGACCTGTACACCCTAACAGACCTGTACATCCTAGCAGACCTGTACATCCTATCAGACCTGTACATCCTATCAGACCTGTACATCCTAACAGACCTGTACATCCTACAGACCTGTACATCCTATCAGACCTGTACATCCTAACAGACCTGTACATCCTATCAGACCTGTACATCCTAACAGACCTGTACATCCTATCAGACCTGTACATCCTAACAGACCTGTACATCCTAACAGACCTGTACATCCTACAGACCTGTACATCCTACAGACCTGTACATCCTAACAGACCTGTACATCCTAACAGACCTGTACATCCTAGCAGACCTGTACATCCTAACAGACCTGTACATCCTAACAGACCTGTACATCCTAACAGACCTGTACATCCTAACAGACCTGTACATCCTAACAGACCTGTACATCCTAACAGACCTGTACATCCTAGCAGACCTGTACATCCTAACAGACCTGTACATCCTAACAGACCTGTACATCCTAGCAGACCTGTACATCCTAACACCTGTACATCCTAACAGACCTGTACATCCTATCAGACCTGTACATCCTAACAGACCTGTACATCCTAACAGACCTGTACATCCTAGCAGACCTGTACATCCTAGCAGACCTGTACATCCTAACAGACCTGTACATCCTACAGACCTGTACATCCTATCAGACCTGTACATCCTAACAGACCTGTACATCCTAACAGACCTGTACATCCTAACAGACCTGTACATCCTAACAGACCTGTACATCCTAACAGACCTGTACATCCTAGCAGACCTGTACATCCTAGCAGACCTGTACATCCTAACAGACCTGTACATCCTAACAGACCTGTACATCCTAACGACCTGTACATCCTAACAGACCTGTACATCCTACAGACCTGTACATCCTAACAGACCTGTACATCCTACAGACCTGTACATCCTAACAGACCTGTACATCCTAACAGACCTGTACATCCTACAGACCTGTACATCCTAACAGACCTGTACATCCTAACAGACCTGTACATCCTAACAGACCTGTACATCCTAACAGACCTGTACATCCTAACAGACCTGTACATCCTACAGACCTGTACATCCTAACAGACCTGTACATCCTAACAGCCTGTACATCCTAACAGACCTGTACATCCTAACAGACCTGTACATCCTAACAGACCTGTACATCCTAACAGACCTGTACATCCTACAGACCTGTACATCCTACAGACCTGTCATCCTAGCAGACCTGTACATCCTAGCAGACCTGTACATCCTAACAGACCTGTACATCCTATCAGACCTGTACATCCTAACAGACCGGTACATCCTATCAGACCTGTACATCCTAACAGACCGGTACATCCTATCAGACCTGTACATCCTATCAGACATGTATATCCTAACAGACCTGTACATCCTGACAGACCTGTACATCCTGACAGACCTGTACATCCTATCAGACCTGTACATCCTAACAGACCTGTACATCCTATCAGACCTGTACATCCTAACAGACCTGTACATCCTAACAGACCTGTACATCCTAGCAGACCTGTACATCCTAGCAGACCTGTACATCCTAACAGACCTGTACATCCTATCAGACCTGTACATCCTAACAGACCTGTACATCCTATCAGACCTGTACATCCTATCAGACAGTCAAACAGCATCTCGACTTCTCTGACCATGCTATGTTGCAATTAATAAGCGAAGGCTGCTCCTACATCTATCCACCACTCTCTTAAGTCAGGTCATCATTCATACAACTGAGTGAACTTGGTCAATGTAGAGTGAAAACACTAGCCCAATGTTTGACACTTTAGGCAGCTCAGGATTAAAACCTGGATTCTCTTAGTTGAGAGTCTGATGCTCTAGCCACTGCGCCACTGCACTTAGACTACCAGAGGTACATGCCATTCAATCACTGCTGTACTACAGTAGAAGCCCTTGTGAATAACCCTCCCCTGATTAAAGACCACCTGCTTTTTACGACCGTTTTTTTACTGACAGACTGTCTCCTGGTCAACAGCCACCTGGCAAATGTGGTCAGTTACCACAGCAATTTCAATTTTACCCCTGTCAAATGACCATCTGATAGATGGCCAGCACATTTTTAACATAAATCTTGCAACAAACTCTCATTAAACGTGTGACTACCGGGGCACGAATGCGCATAAAAACAATGAATCGCATGATGACGACCATTAATTTTTGTGATCTTTTACTTTCTGACCGAACTATGAAAATGACAACTAACAGCCGCCAAACTTTCCTCACATATCTTATATACATACACACACTAGGTTACAGAATTATATCACTTACATTATTGAAAGAAATAAAATTCACAAAACAAACTAGTGCAAAATTTGTCGGCATGACATCATCGGCGGACATCGACATTGTCGGCGGCTACGCGTAGCTCTGTAATTATTGGAATATCCATAATGTGTATGATTAAAATTTACGCTATTTATTAAGATAGCTTAGGATAAAACCGGAATTTCTTATGCTCATTTATGTAGCAACGCCGCGCCATGTTAACCTACGGTCTGCACGTAACCGCCGCCAACAATGTTGCGTTTATCACGATTTTTATTTGTGAATTTTATTCTTTACAGGAATTTAAATGATTTTATTTTACAACATAGTGTGTATATATGTAATATAAGTTATGAGAGGGGAAGTTTGGTGCTGTAAGACTGGTACATCCTAGCAGACCTGTACAGTCAAACAGCATCTCGACTTCTCTGACCATGCCATGCTGCAATTAATAAGCAAAGGCTGCTCCTACAACTATCCACCACTCTCTTAAGTCAGGTCATCATTCATACAACTGAGTGAACTTGGTCAATGTAGAGTGAAAACACTAGCCCAATGTTTGACACTTTAGGCAGCTCAGGATTAAAACCTGGATTCTCTTAGTTGAGAGTCTGATGCTCTAGCCACTGCGCCACTGCACTTAGACTACCAGAGGTACATGCCATTCAATCACTGCTGATCTACAGTAGAAGCCCTTGTGAATAACCCTCCCCTGATTAAAGACCACCTGCTTTTTACGACTGTTTTTTTACTGACAGACTGTCTCCTGATCAACAGCTACCTGGCAAATGTGATCAGTTACCACAGCAATTTGAATTTTACCCCTGACAAAGGACCATCTGATGGATGGCCAGCACATTTTTAACATAAATCTCGCAACAAACTCTCATTAAACGTGTGACTACCGGGGCACGAATGCACATAAAAACAATGAATCGCATGATGACGACCATTAATTTTTGTGATCTTTTACTTTCTGACCGAACTATGAAAATGACAACTACGTCAGCCGCCAAACTTTCCTCACATATCTTATATACATATACACACACTAGGTGTTATATCACTTACAGAATTATATCACTTACATTATTGAAACAAATAAAATTCACAAAACAAACTAGTGCAAAATTTGTCGGCATGACATCATCGGCGGACATCGACATTGTCGGCAGCTACGCGTAGCTCTGTAATTATTGGAATATCCATAATGTGTATGATTAAAATTTACGCTATTTATTAAGATAGCTTAGGATAAAACCGGAATTTCTTATGCTCATTTATGTAGCAACGCCGCGCCATGTTAACCTACGGTCTGCACGTAACCGCCGCCAACAATGTTGCGTTTATCACGATTTTTATTTGTGAATTTTATTCTTTACAGGAATTTAAATGATTTTATTTTACAACATAGTGTGTATATATGTAATATAAGTTATGAGAGGGGAAGTTTGGTGGCTGTAAGAGGTGGTTTTCATGGTTAGATCCGAAAATAAAAGATAGTTTTGCGCCGCTCGAAAGGCAAAGAAAATGGGGACCGCAGCGCAATTAATTACCCAAATGCCGTGAGGTGGCAGCACATTTTAGGCCCACAGAACGAATTTGAAATAACAAATTAAATTTAAAAAAAATTCTGATAATATATTATAAAAACTATTCCAAATTAAATTTATACTAAAACATGTCACACACAAAATAAACAGAATAGATCAATGTTCGTTGTTAATGTGTCATCTCATTTATTTTGTCTGCTTTTTTTGGGTGTAATTTACTACTTAATTTTTGTATCAAACACATACTTGCTATATGGATATTAAATATTATGAAATCCGTAAACTTATGAATTAATCCAAATTCCAAAACATCAAATTAACCAAACCATCATGAGAGACCGCATCTCTTTTAAGACCACTCCACTCTGATTTGGGGGCAGTCTTAAATGAGTGGTTCTACTGTACTTAGTAAGTTAACAGATATGTCCATGTCATGGTTCTGGGTTATAAAATCATTTGTACCTACTTTGCAATGATCTGATATGGGATTTAATTTTAGAAATAAGAACAAATATTAGGAATATCATAGCATGGTACCATAAGTAAGTAATCACTAAAAGCAGACACATTTTCATTGTGTTTGTATCCTGTTATAAATACATTATAAAATTAATACAACTCTTGCTATATCATAAATATGCTAAAACATATATTTCTGGAATACTGGATATGTAAAACCAATAACAGTTTAAATTTTCTATTTTGCAGGGCATTGCTCAGACAAAAGCCTTCACAGTTGCCGAATATGGTAGGTTTTTTAACTGTCTTGATTGGTGACCATTTGTTTTCAAGTTGACTTAAGACAAAATGCGTTCACGTATCCTCAGGTTCTGATGTTGTGCCCATTCTTTTTATTTAAGTCTGAAGTATTTTTGCTTTTTAAATTACCTCTCTTAGGAGATTTCAGAATATTTGTGCAAATTACAACACATTGATACAGGTTTATTTCTATCAGAATCATGCTCCATGCTGATGCACTGGTTTTTATGTCATGTACTTTATTGTTGCAGTGCTGCCAAAGTTCAAAGTGACAATAGATGCACCATCTTTCTTCTACTTCATGAATGATGTGCTGAACATAAATATTGGAGCCAAGTAAGTTGTATTTTCTCCTGTTGTGTTCATTATAGATTTGTTATATAAGTTGCATATTACACTTATGCCTCATTATAACATGTAATCGGTTATGACACACATCAAGTGTTAGTTTGTTGACGATGGCGTTCTTTGACTTGGTGGTGTGTCGGTTGCTGTTCCGTATCAGTTGTGATTGTAGTGCCACTGGTGGCAGATATGCATGCTTGCTTATTATGCACATTGCTTATACCCATATAACGTGGTACAGATTCATGGATCCACATTATCCCGTTATAACAATACTTGACTGAAAGATGACAAAAGATTAACTTAAATAATGGAGCTAACATTACCATGTGTTGGGCCGTTATAGTGTATCAACATGGATAGTATTACTATGTGCATTTTAGGTAACCTTCTGCTACTGACATTTGTATAGAAATGTTACAAGAAATGATAGGATCAAGAACAGGGAGAAGATGGGACAGCTTTCCCCTGTAGTTTTGCTTGGGGCAGACACGATTATGTACCGCAGTAAATCTGAGTATGAACGAGTGTTTCCAGTGCTGCAGGGTGACGAGATCATTTTGTCTCTGTCACAGGTACACCTACGGCAGGAAGGTGAAGGGAGTCGCTGAGATTACCGTACAGTTGAGTTATTCATCACTTGAGTTGAATGCCCGGAAACCTCCTCAGCACAAGATAACAGTACAAGATGTAAGTCAACATACAACAACATATGTACTCAGTTCTCACAATGAGCGTTGAGGTTGAAATAGTAAACTGCAACTTGTGGTGCACAGATTTCATTCAGGTTTCGGTACATTTTGAGAAAAACATTTGATCGATGTTTCAAACATGTGAAATAGTTTAAATGTTTCTAATTGTCTTGATCTTCAGAATATGTTATTAAAATGCATAGTTCCCTTGGGACAAAACATGATAAACACAATTTGTTATTTTGTTCAAATCATGACAAAAAACAAAAAGCTAGAATACAATCTAATTTATACAAACTATCCCATTAAAAGATGCATGACTTCTTCAAAATTTGATAGCGCCATTTATAATTTATATCAAAATGTAATACACTGTACATCCATGTTATGAGACAAAGGGCTGCACTTGCATGCTCTGTGACTTAACTGTATTTTAATTACTTGCATGCTCTGTGACTTAACTGTATTTTAATTACTTGCATGCTCTGTGACTTAACTGCATTTTAATTACTTGCATGCTCTGTGACTTAACTGCATTTTAATTACTTGCATGCTCTGTGACTTAACTGCATTTTAATTACTTGCATGCTCTATGACTTAACTGTATTTTAATTACTTGCATGCTCTGTGACTTAACTGCATTTTAATTACTTGCATGCTCTATGACTTAACTGTATTTTAATTACTTGCATGCTCTGTGACTTAACTGCATTTTAATTACTTGCATGCTCTATGACTTAACTGTATTTTAATATGCATGCTCTTGACTTAACTGATTTAATACTTGCATGCTCGATGACTTAACTGCATTTTAATTACTTGCATGCTCTGTGACTTAACTGCATTTTAATTACTTGCATGCTCTGTGACTTAACTGCATTTTAATTACTTGCATGCTCTGTGACTTAACTGTATTTAATTACTTGCATGCTCTGTGACTTAACTGGGCTGCACTTGCATGCTCTATGACTTAACTGTATTTAATTGCATTTTATATAGCAAATCTGCAACAAATATTTTAGCCTTTGTTACCATCCTCTGTTATTTGGAATTCTTACTATATACAATCTTGATTTACATGTTTTCAAATAAACATTGAAAAAATTGTAACAAATGAATAAAATGGATATATATATATTGCATTTTGCCCCATAAAGCCCTCCATATAATAAATGAGACAGAGTTCTTTTGTGTCTGTTCACAGGATGTTTTCTATCTCATACTGTCCTTAATTGGTTTTGAATAATCCTGCATAGGTTGTCATTTGGTGGTAATTAAATGTTCTGCTTGTGAGTCACTCAATCAGGATTGCCACTGTCAGGTTGTTGAACCTGTGCCAACCTGTGATCACAGCAAAGCAGTGAAATTAACACAAATCATGTCCATTATTTTTAAAGCCTTTCCGTAGATTCCTCCTGTTTAAAATCCTGGGTGTAGAACCAACATGTATATTTCCAGCACAAGTAATTATGGAGTAATGACCATTTGAATGATTTTATGGGGTGGGGGTGCCCATATTGCATTTATATGATATTGTAGTGGCCAAATCACATACATAACTCTTTGAATAGATTCCAAATTGATTATTTTATTGTGTTTATAAATCTTGGTGCACAATCAAAATTTTGATCTAGCACAAATGCTTAAAGGAATTATGGCCATTTTAATTATTTAATGGATGCGACAGCTATAATAGTTTTTTTTAAATGCCATTGGAAGATATTGAAAATAGAAAAATATTGTCTCATAATGCCTTTATAAACTGATATCAATTGACAAAAAAGTATGTACTCCATTTCTACCCTAAAGGGCTGCTGCTGAATAGTCCTCCTGACTACAGTGCACTTCTATTTTATGTTTCACCGTCATGAATACCATATATCTACATCATAATGTAAGTGATGTCAAATCATTGTCTATAAACTGGCAAGATTGTACACATGTATGTCTACGAATTGCTTTGAATTGTGGTTATTCCTGTTTATTGTTACTGAACTATCACTTTATGTTGAAGTCACTATCTAATTACTACTTCTGTCCAGCAACGATTACTCCCGTACTAGCTACAGCAACAGAATTGTCACATTTATCTTGAAATAATTACAAAGAAGACATCTGTTGTTCTTTCTATCTTCTTCAGTTCAATGGTTCCACAAGACTGAGGTTGACTCATGAGGAATTGTTGGAGCTTCTACTTCCAAGAGACAGGTCCAGCATATTTGATGCCATTAGTGCGTTCAAGCAAATGACCATTCTTGTGTCAGCCAATGTCACTGAAGGAGTGTCAGACATTACATTGTCAGACAGAACCGACATCCCTGTGAAGACACAACACCATGAGCTAAAGTTCCTGGCTACAACACCATCCATCTTCAAGCCTGGACTCACATATGTTGGTTTTGTAAGTATACAATAACATGGAGTCGTAACATTGACATTCATCTTTATACACAAACATTGTAGCATCTGTGTGAATATGTGGGTGCATGTGTACAGTCGCACATGCAACTACATACACACATACAAGGGAGACAATCAACTTAGCACAGCATAGAAAAAATTATTTTGCGTTCTGTTTTGAACAAAGTTTAATTATTACCACAGAAACAAAAAATTTCAATTGCGAATAAATTCCTAAATCATTGTATAACACTTATGATTAGCGGCTTTTTATGTTATCCATCAAATGTGTTTTTGAACCATTAGTTAAATGCAGACAGGTTTTAATTATGGACAGGTTCATGTTAAACAGGTTGGTTTCATAGTCTAGTTGGAAGACTAGACTACCATGGGTATGCACACCCCAGATATAAATGCATATAAATCAGAAAATATGCATAGAAAACGATGGGCTAATGTCAACAAGTCATTGGGAATTCCCATGTATGAAATGATAAATTTAACTCCATTGGAATCACAGGTATGGCTCAGTTTCAAATTTACATCAGGAATATATCAACAACGCAACCCGGGGTCCATTTTCTATTGGGGTCCATATTCTATAGTACATAAAATATGGACCCCGTAGAATATGGACCCGGGGTGCGTTTTCTACGGGGTCCATATTCTAAATGACACCTGTCCTGTCATTAATGAAAACATAATGTTTGGCATATTTAACCTAATACTACACACAAATGCACAAATATGGCATTCCAACCCAAAGACCATTCCTGTTACACACTGTATCATGCAAATTGTAAAGTGCCAGCGTTAACCAGAAATGTTCTGCTCTCTTTGGGTCATGTCCTTTCTCAAAATGATCTGAGCTTTTTAGAGAGGGTGGGTGACAGCAAGTTTTAAGCGTTGAACTTGGGACTTTAATGCTTTAAGTTACTAACCAGATTTTACAATATACAAAGAACAGAATACTTACCAATAAAGAAGAATGTGACTGTTGACATATGGTGAATACGACAGGTCAAGTTGAGCCGAATGGACGGATCTGCACCACTGCCTTCAGACCTAGTTAAGATA
The DNA here is from genome assembly GCA_025642075.2 of Ridgeia piscesae. NCBI lineage: Eukaryota > Metazoa > Annelida > Polychaeta > Sabellida > Siboglinidae > Ridgeia > Ridgeia piscesae. Next base: position 21,011 of record JAODUO010001472.1, read on the forward strand.
AACGGTGAAATGAGAATGGTGGAAATGGTGTTTACTGGCAAAGTTGGGAATGAGAGACAAGAACTCAACGGACGTTACCCAATTCAGCCATCTGGACTTGTCCGATTCTTCATTAAAGTACCAGAAAATTTCACCACCATTGACATGACGGTTAGTGTTGATATCACCGTACGTGTAGTTATTCAAAAAGGTATTTTGTCAACTTTACAGTATTTTGCTTGTAAACATGATTCAGCATAAGTCATTCATGAACCAGATGATGAAAGAGCCCATATATATATATATATATATATATATATATATATATATACACACACTTAAGAATGCAAGATCAGAAATACTGTAATGGTTGTAGTAAGTTTTTAGTATTGGACCAAAGGTCCAACGTACTTATAAATGGCATCTGCCATCCGCTGCTTGCTGTCATATCATGAAAACTATTTAGGATCTGTTTTTTTAATTTTGCATAGATGTACCTTATGTTAGAGTCACAGTGTACAAACAACATTTTTATTTGATTGGCTGAATCAAACCATAAATTGACTTTGTCAGTTGTGACTGTAACCATCCACAAGAACAGCATGGACCCTTGCCCAGACCAAAGCCCAATTCCAAGACAAACCCTTCGTTTGACTTCTGGGAATCCCAATATAATACAGCTTACCAGGATGTTTGACCTTTCTCACGAGCCTCTGAATTCAATTCTGTCTGTTTTACTTTAGATTTACTTATTCTTACAGTTTGTTATTGTCTTGCAACATTCAGGCAACCTTCAGGTTTGTTTCGGCAAGAAAAGACGGAATAAAGAAGTTTGTGTCACAGAGTAACGTTGGCATCCAGGTGGCGCTGGCTGGTCTGGAAAATGGCGGTGCGGTTAAGGTGAGTGTAGTCTGTGTTCGAAATCCAATTTAAAAGGTAAACTTGTCCAATAATAAATACACTATTTGACAAATTTAATCATAATCAGCCTTTTTGAAGACATGGTAGAATAGTTCTGATGTAAAAGTCATTAAATATTTATGAAACTGTACAACCTCAAATGCCATATCATGTCTGGTCATAGTACTTTCCTTTCGCTCACTGTTGATAACGTGTTTATATATATATATATATATATATATATATATATATATATCTAGGAATATTGTAGTGTATGCTCTATCATCTTGGTCTATTGTTTTACTAAAAGTAATACTGCCATTTTTAAGTCATAGCTAGTCCGACTGGACTACTCTACTAAAACTAGTAATCCGAGCTCTAAAACTACTCGTCCCGGACGATCGGACCGGACTTATTTCGCACCCTGTATATATATATATATATATATATATATATATATATATATATATATATATATATATATAATATATATACTGTGTGTGTAACTCGTCTGTATATAATATATATATATATATATATATATATATATACACAATATATATATATATATATATATATATATATATATATATATATATATATATACTGTTCAGCCACAGTTCAGTGTACATTTATTTGCTTCCAGCCCAACACAGTAACACAGTTCCTTGTGAGATCTACTGAAGAAATCAACACTTTCAGTCTTGTGGTACGTATCACTGGTCAAATGTGTAGACCTGCTGAAGTAAAACATTATAAGGGAAGGTAAATTTATGTGAGGATAAACTATTGTTTTCTTACCGTATTTACTGGCCTTAGTACATGTGTATATGTTGAGCCACCAGAATTTAAGTCCTGTCACACAAAGTTCTCTGAGCAACAAATTAACTGACAACCTGCTGTGATGGGTTTACTAGCAATTATGCACACCTAGGGTGAGACAAGTAATTATACAAATGATGACATTCTGATAGCAGAGGACTGATGGTATGCATCATCAATTAAATTTGTTCAAACATTTTCACATTCCGTGAGAAAGTCTGCCTAGATTTAATGATCTAAATGTAATTTACCACGCCTTTTTGTTTCTAGAGTTAATTGTCGCATTGAACTAATGTTGTGCTGACCCTGGAATTTACACCCTCTTAGTGTTGGATTAGTTGAAAACGTTATATAATTTGCCATCATTTTAAATATCACTTTATAACCCTCCACATCCACTGTAAATAATATGCCCCTTTGGGCAGTTGTGTCTCCTTTCATCTGTTCAAAACTAAGATACTTGTCAATTTTGAGATTGACCAACCCATTTGTTTACTGATGATTTTAAGTTTATTCTTCTCAATTATAACCTTATTATAAAAGTGTTTCTCTCTTTGTTTGTGGACGCTCATCTTCATCAGTTAGACATCACTATTGTGGATTTAGCCTTTTCACAATTGTGCATACTTTTAATATTATTGGAGCTTGACAACTGTCACCACTTAACAGAGGTAGTTGCATTTTGCTATGTCACCATCACACGCTACATGGCCTGGAGTAGATCACCCTTAACATTTTGTTGCATCATGACACAAGTATGTGACCTATTTCTAGGATATATTAAAACAAAGTAATGCAATTTTCAAATGTTTTAGTGCAGGTGACTGCCTTTTTTCCAAAAGTGAAATTGTGTATTTGCTCCCTAATTAAGACTTAACTCTGATAGCATACTTATCCATGGATCACAATATACAAAAGTTTAACATTTTCCACCAAGTATTGCTGGGTAACTTACTTAGTTATAATAAATAATAACAATAAAATAAAATATTTATATAGAGCCATAATCACACAGTGCTCATATCTAGTTATCATAAACTTGTTCATAAGTACCAGGTATGTTGTTGCCTCAGCTATTTCTGAAGTTCCTCCAAGGGTACAATGATGGTGTCAGAATACATTCACATCTGTACTAACACCTCTGGTGACTATTTGCAGTTCCTCAGTAAGGGAATGTTGATCTTGTCAAAATACATTCACCTCGAGAAAGCGTCACGTGAGAACACTGTTGACATCACATTCAACTCGTCCATTGCTCAGAAGCTCTCCCCCAGCGCCCGTGTTGTCGTCTGGTACCTCACTGAGAACAACGAAGTCATCACTGACAGCCTCGATTTCAACGTCGAAGGTGTCTTCTCCAATGAGGTATGATGGAGTGTGTCAACTTTTATGGCTATATCATTGGGATTAGAATGTTTGTTTTGATTGTGGCGGCATTTTTTACAGTGAGCTGTCTGATTTTGACGTCACAGAAATTATATTGGTTAAAAATAAAACCCAAGTTGGTCTAATGTCAAACTGTAAGTGTGAATCTCTATAGGACATTTATTTTTATTATTTATGTTTAAAAAGTGCCTCATCTTATTAAAGTAAAATATTTATGGTATCAAGAGGAGAGCGTTTAGTCAAGAAGCTCGTTTATTAACCCAGGCGAAACAGACCATGAACTACCATGGTCATATGACCATGGTCGACCATGTTTCGTTAAATGGCACACCATGGTCACTGACCATGATCGACCATGGTCACTGACCATGGTCACTGACCATGATCGACCATGGTCACTGACCATGGTCACTGACCATGATCGACCATGGTCACTGACCATGGTCACTGACCATGATCGACCATGGTCACTGACCATGATCGACCATGGTCACTGACCGTGGTGCCATTTAACGAAACATGGTCGACCATGGTCAAAACGACCATGGTAGTTCACAGTCGACCATGGTATTTCACAGTCAACCATGGTCATTGACGGTCGACCATGGTCATTGACGGTCGACCATGGTCATTGACGGTCGACCATGGTCATTGACGGTCGACCATGGTCATTGACGGTCGACCATGGTAGTTGACGGTCGACCATGGTCATTGCATGGCGGTTGACTGTGGTCATTCATGGTCGACCGTGGTCGAGCATTGTATTTTACGTTTGTTAACTGAACAGATGGTGTCAACTAATTTAAGTATGTATGATGCAATCATTCATCTCTATTCTTTGATAATGACATCATTTCACACACAAACTATATAAGACATTCTAATCAGACTTTCAGTAACATTAATTTTAGTACTGTAAGTGTTAATGCAAGACGTTCCACAACTATTATGAACCTGGGTATAAAACATGTCCAATGGTTCAGTAAAATAAAAAAATTGTTTTCTTGCTGTGTAAAATCTGTGTTGTTGACCTCAATGACTGGTTGTCTTCATGTGTGTAAGATCCTTGTTGGTGACCTCAATGGCTGGTTGTCTTCATGTGTGTAAGATCCTTGTTGGTGACCTCAATGGCTGGTTGTCTTCAGGTGTGTAAGATCCTTGTTGGTGACCTCAATGGCTGGTTGTCTTCAGTGTTAAGATCCCTTTTTGGTGACCTCAATGGCTGGTTGTCTTCAGGTGTCTAAGATCTTGTTGGTGACCTCAATGCTGGTTGTCTTCAGGTGTGTAAGATCTGTGTTGGTGACCTCAATGACTGGTTGTCTTCAGGTGTGTAAGATCTGTGTTGGTGACCTCAATGACTGGTTGTCTTCAGGTGTGTAAGATCTGTGTTGGTGACCTCAATGACTGTTGTCTTCAGTGTCTAAGATCTTGTTGTTTACCTCAATGCTGGTTGTCTTCAGGTGTTAAGATCTTGTTGGTGACCTCAATGCTGTTGTCTTCAGGTGTTAAGAACTTGTTGGTGACCTCAATGCTGTTGTCTTCAGGTGTCTAAGATCTGTGTTGGTGACTTTAATGACTGTTGTCTTCGGGGGTTAAGATCTGTGTTGGTGACTCAATGACTGGTTGTCTTCAGTGTCTAAGATCTGTGTTGGTGACCTCAATGACTGGTTGTCTTCAGTGTTAAGATCTGTGTTGGTGACCTCAATGACTGGTTGTCTTCAGTGTTAGGGTCTGTGTTGGTGACCTCAATGACTGGTTGTCTTCAGGTGTTAAAAAATCTGTGTTGGTGACCTCCATGACTGGGGGTCTTCAGGTTAAAATCTGTGTTTTTGACCTCATGATTTGGGTTTTCTTCAGTGTTAAGATCTGTGTTGTTTACCTCATGACTGGGTTTTCTTCAGTGTCTAAGATCTGTGTTGTTGACCTCATGACTGTTGTCTTCAGATGTCTAAGATCTGTGTTGTGACCTCAATACTGGTTTCTTCAGTTCTAAGATCTGTGTTGGTGACCTCAATGACTGGGTTTTCTTCAGTGTTAGGGTCTGTGTTGGTGACCTCATGACTGGTTGTCTTCAGTGTTAAGATTGTGTTGTTTACCTCAATAAATGGTTGTCTTCAGGTGTAAGATTGTGTTGTTTACCTCAATAAATGGGTTTTCTTCAGGTGTTAAGATCTGTGTTGGTGACCCAATGACTGGGTTTTCTTCGGGGGGGCTAAGATTGTGTTGTTTACCTCAATAAATGGTTGTCTTCAGGTGTTAAGATTGTGTTGGTGACCTCAATGACTGGTTGTCTTCAGTGTTAAGATCTGTGTTGGTGACCTCAATGACTGGTTGTCTTCAGGTGTCTAAGATCTGTGTTGGTGACCTCAATGACTGGTTGTCTTCGGGTGTCTAAGATCTGTGTTGGTGACCTCAATAACTGGTTGTCTTCAGGTGTCTAAGATCTGTGTTGGTGACCTCAATGACTGGTTGTCTTCGGGTGTCTAAGATCTGTGTTGGTGACCTCAATAACTGGTTGTCTTCAGGTGTCTAAGATCTGTGTTGGTGACCTCAATGACTGGTTGTCTTCAGGTGTCTAAGATCTGTGTTGGTGACCTCAATAACTGGTTGTCTTCAGGGGTCTAAGATCTGTGTTGGTGACCTCAATGATGGTTGTCTTCGGGGGTCTAAGATCTGTGTTGGTGACCTCAATACTGGTTGTCTTCAGTGTCTAAGATCTGTGTTGGTGACCTCAATGACTGGGTTTTCTTCAGTGTTAAGATCTGTGTTGGGGACCTCAATGACTGGTTGTTTTTTAGTGTCTAAGATCTGTGTTGGTGACCTCAATGACTGGTTGTCTTCAGGTGTCTAAGATCTGTGTTGGTGACCTCAATGACTGGTTGTCTTCAGTGTCTAAGATCTGTGTTGGTGACCTCAATGACTGGTTGTCTTCAGTGTCTAAATCTGTGTTGGTGACCTCAATGACTGGTTGTCTTCAGGTGTCTAAGATCTGTGTTGGTGACCTCCATGACTGGTGGTCTTCATGTGTCTAAGATCTGTGTTGTTGACCTCAGTGATTGGTTGTCTTCAGGTGTCTAAGATCTGTGTTGGTGACCTCAGTGACTGGTTGTCTTCAGATGTCTAAGATCTGTGTTGTTGACCTCAGTGACTAGTTGTCTTCAGATGTCTAAGATCTGTGTTAGTGACCTCAATGACTGGTTATCTTCACGTATCTAAGATCTGTGTTGGTGACCTCAATGACTGGTTGTCTTCAGCTGTCTAGGATCTGTGTTGGTGACCTCAGTGACTGGTTGTCTTCAGATGTCTAAGATATGTGTTGTTGACCTCAATAACTGGTTGTCTTCAGGTGTAAGATATGTGTTGTTGACCTCAATAACTGGTTGTCTTCAGGTGTCTAAGATCTGTGTTGGTGACCGCAATGACTGGTTGTCTTCGGGTGTCTAAGATATGTGTTGTTGACCTCAATGACTGGTTGTCTTCAGGTGTCTAAGATCTGTGTTGTTGACCTCAGTGACTGGTTGTCTTCAGGTGTCTAAGATATGTGTTGTTGACCTCAATGACTGGTTGTCTTCATGTGTATAAGATCTGTGTTGGTGACCTCAATGACTGGTTGTCTTCAGGTGTCTAAGATCTGTGTTGTTGACCTCATGACTGGTTGTCTTCAGGTGTCTAAGATATGTGTTGTTGACCTCAATGACTGGTTGTCTTCATGTGTATAAGATCTGTGTTGGTGACCTCAATGACTGGTTGTCTTCAGGTGTCTAAGATCTGTGTTGTTGACCTCAATGACTGGTTGTCTTCAGGTGTCTAAGATCTGTGTTGGTGACCTCAATGACTGGTTGTCTTCATGTGTCTAAGATATGTGTTGGTGACCTCAATGACTGGTTGTCTTCAGATGTCTAAGATCTGTGTTGGTGACCTCAATGACTGGTTGTCTTCAGGTGTCTAAGATCTGTGTTGGTGACCTCAATGACTGGTTGTCTTCATGTGTCTAAGATCTGTGTTGGTGACCTCAATGACTGGTTGTCTTCAGATGTCTAAGATCTGTGTTGGTGACCTCAATGACTGATTGTTTTCAGCTGTCTAAGATCTGTGTTGTTGACCTCAATGACTGGTTGTCTTCAGGTGTCTAAGATCTGTGTTGTTGACCTCAATAACTGGTTGTCTTCAGGTGTCTAAGATCTGTGTTGTTGACCTCAATAACTGGTTGTCTTCATGTGTCTAAGATCTGTGTTGTTGACCTCAATAACTGGTTGTCTTCAGGTGTCTAAGATCTGTGTTGTTGACCTCAATGACTGGTTGTCTTCATTGTCTAAGATCTGTGTTGTTGACCTCAATGACTGGTTGTCTTCAGGTGTCTAAGATCTGTGTTGGTGACCTCAATGACTGGTTGTCTTCAGGTGTCTAAGATCTGTGTTGTTGACCTCAATGACTGGTTGTCTTCAGCTGTCTAAGATCTGTGTTGGTGACCTCAATGACTGTTGTCTTCAGCTGTCTAAGATCTGTGTTGGTGACCTCAATAACTGGTTGTCTTCAGGTGTCTAAGATCTGTGTTGGTGACCCTCAATTTGACTGGTTGGGGCCCCTTCAGGTGTCTAAGATCTTGTTGGTGACCTCAATGACTGGTTGTCTTCAGGGGTCTAAGATTGTGTTGGTGACCTCAATAACTGGTTGTCTTCAGGTGTCTAAGATCTGTGTTGTTGACCTCAATAACTGGTTGTCTTCAGGTGTCTAAGATCTGTGTTGTTGACCTCAATAACTGGTTGTCTTCATGTGTCTAAGATCTGTGTTGGTGACCTCAATGACTGGTTGTCTTCAGTGTCTAAGATCTGTGTTGGTGACCTCAATGACTGGTTGTTTCAGTGTCTAAGATCTGTGTTGGTGACCTCAATGATGGTTGTCTTCAGTGTCTAAGATCTGTGTTGGTGACCTCAATACTGTTGTTTTCAGTGTCTAAGATCTGTGTTGTTTACCTCAATACTGGTTGTCTCAGGGGTCTAAGATCTGTGTTGTTGACCTCAATAACTGTTGTCTTCATGTGTCTAAGATCTGTGTTGTTGACCTCAATAACTGGTTGTCTTCATGTGTCTAAGATCTGTGTTGTTGACCCCAATACTTTTTTTCAGTGTCTAAGATTGTGTTGGTGACCTCAATAACTGGTTGTCTTCAGGTGTCTAAGATCTGTGTTGTTGACCTCAATGACTGGTTGTCTTCAGGTGTCTAAGATCTGTGTTGGTGACCTCAATGACTGGTTGTCTTCAGGTGTCTAAGATCTGTGTTGGTGACCTCAATGACTGGTTGTCTTCAGCTGTCTAAGATCTGTGTTGGTGACCTCAATGACTGGTTGTTTCAGTGTCTAAGATCTGTGTTGGTGACCTCAATACTGGTTGTCTTCAGTGTCTAAGATCTGTGTTGGTGACCTCAATGACTGTTGTTTTCAGTGTCTAAGATCTGTGTTGTTGACCTCAATGACTGGTTGTCTCAGGTGTCTAAGATCTGTGTTGTTGACCTCAATAACTGTTGTCTTCATGTGTCTAAGATCTGTGTTGTTGACCTCAATAACTGGTTGTCTTCATGTGTCTAAGATCTGTGTTGTTTACCTCAATAAATGGTTGTCTTCAGTGTCTAAGATCTGTGTTGTTTACCTCAATAAATGGTTGTCTTCAGGTGTCTAAGATCTGTGTTGTGACCTCAATACTGGTTGTCTTCATGTGTCTAAGATTGTGTTGTTTACCTCAATACTGGTTGTCTTCAGGTGTCTAAGATCTGTGTTGGTGACCTCAATGACTGTTGTTTCAGTGTCTAAGATCTGTGTTGTTGACCTCAATGACTGGTTGTCTTCAGTGTCTAAGATCTGTGTTGGTGACCTCAATGACTGTTGTTTCAGTGTCTAAGATCTGTGTTTGGGGACCTCAATAAATGGTTGTCTTCAGGGGTCTAAGATCTGTGTTGGTGACCTCAATACTGTTGTTTTCAGTGTCTAAGATCTGTGTTGGTGACCTCAATACTGTTGTTTTCAGTGTCTAAGATCTGTGTTGGTGACCTCAATGACTGGTTGTCTTATGTCTAAGATCTGTGTTGGTGACCTCAATGACTGGTTGTCTTCAGTGTCTAAGATCTGTGTTGGTGACCTCAAAATTTGACTTTTTTGGGTTTTCTTCAGGTGTCTAAGATCTGTGTTGGTGACCTCAATGACTGGTTGTCTTCAGGTGTCTAAGATCTGTGTTGGTGACCTCAATGACTGGTTGTTTTCAGCTGTCTAAGATCTGTGTTGGTGACCTCAATGACTGGTTGTCTTCAGTGTCTAAGATCTGTGTTGGTGACCTCAATGACTGGTTGTTTCAGGTGTCTAAGATTGTGTTGGTGACCTCAATGACTGGTTGTCTTCAGGTGTCTAAGATCTTGTTGGTGACCTCAATGACTGGTTTTTTCAGTGTCTAAGATCTGTGTTGGTGACCTCAATGACTGGTTGTCTTCAGTGTCTAAGATCTGTGTTGGTGACCTCAATGACTGTTGTTTTCAGCTGTCTAAGATCTGTGTTGGTGACCTCAATGACTGGTTGTCTTCAGCTGTCTAAGATCTGTGTTGGTGACCTCAATGACTGGTTGTCTTCAGGTGTCTAAGATCTGTGTTGGTGACCTCAATGACTGGTTGTCTTCAGGTGTCTAAGATCTGTGTTGGTGACCTCAATGACTGGTTGTCTTCAGGTGTCTAAGATCTGTGTTGGTGACCTCAATGACTGGTTGTCTTCAGCTGTCTAAGATCTGTGTTGGTGACCTCAATGACTGGTTGTCTTCAGGTGTCTAAGATCTGTGTTGGTGACCTCAATGACTGGTTGTCTTCAGGTGTCTAAGATCTGTGTTGGTGACCTCAATGACTGGTTTTCTTCAGATGTCTAAGATCTGTGTTGGTGACCTCAATGACTGGTTGTCTTCAGCTGTCTAAGATCTGTGTTGGTGACCTCAATGACTGGTTGTCTTCAGGTGTCTAAGATCTGTGTTGGTGACCTCTATGACTAGTTGTCTTCAGGTGTGTAAGATCTGTGTTGGTGACCTCTATGACTAGTTGTCTTCAGGTGACCTGAATGACTGGTTATCTTCACATATCTAAGATCTGTGTTGGTGACCTCAATGACTGGTTGTCTTCAGATGTCTAAGATCTGTGTTGGTGACCTCAATGACTGGTTGTCTTCAGCTGTCTAAGATCTGTGTTGGTGACCTCAATGACTGGTTGTCTTCAGGTGTCTAAGATCTGTGTTGGTGACCTCAATGACTGGTTGTCTTCAGGTGTGTAAGATCTGTGTTGGTGACCTCTATGACTAGTTGTCTTCAGGTGTGAAGACTGGTTTCCTCATACTAGTTGTTTGGTGACCTAATGACTGGTTTCTTCAATTCTAAGATCTGTGTTGGTGACCTAATGACTGGTTGTCTTCAGTGTCTAAGATCTGTGTTGGGACCTCAATGACTGGTTTTCTTCACTGCGTCTTGTTGGTCCTCAATGACGGGTTTCTTCAGTGTCAAGATCGTTTGGTGACCTAGTGATGGGTTTTTTCAGTGTTGTCTTGTTGGTACCTCAAGCTGGGGTTTCTTCACTGTCTAAGACTGTGTTGGTACCTAATGACTGGTTTCTTCAGTGTCTAAATTGTGTTTACCTAAATGGGTTTCTTCAGCTGTCTAAGATCGTGTTTGGGGACCTCAATGACTGGTTGTCTTCTTCAAACTGTTTTGACCTCAATGTGGTTTCTTCACTGTCAAGATCGTGTTTGGGGACCTCAAGACTGGTTGTCTTCAATGTCAAGATCGTGTTTGGGGACCTCAATGACTGGTTGTCTTCACATGTCTAAGATCTGTGTTGGTGACCTCAATGACTGGTTGTCTTCACTGTCTAAGATCTGTGTTGGTACCTGAATGACTGGTTGTCTTCAGATGTCTAAGATCTGTGTTGGTGACCTCAATGACTCATTGTCTTCAGGTATCGTTGAGTTTTGACAAGAACAAGACTCGTCCCGGGAAGTCACTGAACTTGAAGGTAACGGCGGACCCTGCGTCATATGTTGGTCTCCTTGCGGTAGATCAGAGCGTTCTACTCCTCAAGGGAGGAAATGACATCACACAGGAAGATGCAAGTATCACTGGGCTGTCACATCTGAGTGTTTAATTGTTGTTGTATCAGTGGTTGTCTACTGTATGTGTACATAAACGTTATTCATACAGCCATGGAGTTACCTTACATACATGCTCATATTAGAACTGATTGTTGCTTAAACAACATAATGCATCAGTAGTAGTGTTATATTAAAACTGTCAGTGTTGCAAAATTATAATTAATGTTGCATTATAACATACCTTTTAGTAAAAATAGTATTACTTGATCACGCACTGTCACAATAACTTGACATCAGTGGTGGTACTTCTTCACACACTGTCACAACATGACACCAGTGGTGGTACTTCTTCACACACTGTCACAATAACTTGACATCAGTGGTGGTACTTCTTCACACACTGTCACAACATGACATCAGTGGTGGTACTTCTTCACACACTGTCACAACATGACACCAGTGGTGGTACTTCTTCACACACTGTCACAATAACTTGACATCAGTGGTGGTACTTCTTCACACACTGTCACAACATGACATCAGTGGTGGTACTTCTTCACACACTGTCACAACATGACATCAGTGGTGGTACTTCTTCACACACTGTCACAAAAATTTACATCGTGGTGGTACTTCTTCACACACTGTCACAACATGACATCGTGGTGGTACTTCTTCACACACTGTCACAACATGACATCAGTGGTGGTACTTCTTCACACACTGTCACAATAACTTGACATCAGTGGTGGTACTTCTTTCACACACTGTCACAACATGACATCAGTGGTGGTAGTTCTTTCACACACTGTCACAAAATGACATCAGTGGTGGTACTTCTTTCACACACTGTCACAACATGACATCAGTGGTGGTACTTCTTCACACACTGTCACAATAACTTGACATCAGTGGTGGTACTTCTTTCACACACTGTCACAACATGACATCAGTGGTGGTACTTCTTCACACACTGTCACAACGTGACATCAGTGGTGGTACTTCTTCACACACTGTCACAACATGACATCAGTGGTGGTACTTCTTCACACACTGTCACAACATGACATCAGTGGTGGTAGTTCTTTCACACACTGTCACAACATGACATCAGTGGTGGTACTTCTTCACACACTGTCACAACATGACATCAGTGGTGGTAGTTCTTTCACACACTGTCACAACATGACATCAGTGGTGGTAGTTCTTTCACACACTGTCACAACATGACATCAGTGGTGGTAGTTCTTTCACACACTGTCACAACGTGACATCAGTGGTGGTACTTCTTTCACACACTGTCACAACATGACATCAGTGGTGGTACGTCTTCACACACTGTCACAACGTGACATCAGTGGTGGTAGTTCTTTCACACACTGTCACAACATGACATCAGTGGTGGTACTTCTTCACACACTGTCACAACATGACATCAGTGGTGGTAGTTCTTTCACACACTGTCACAACATGACACCAGTGGTGGTACTTCTTTCACACACTGTCACAACATGACATCAGTGGTGGTACTTCTTCACACACTGTCACAACATGACATCAGTGGTGGTAGTTCTTTCACACACTGTCACAACATGACATCAGTGGTGGTACTTCTTCACACACTGTCACAACATGACATCAGTGGTGGTAGTTCTTTCACACACTGTCACAACGTGACATCAGTGGTGGTACTTCTTTCACACACTGTCACAACATGACATCAGTGGTGGTACTTCTTCACACACTGTCACAACATGACATCAGTGGTGGTAGTTCTTTCACACACTGTCACAACATGACATCAGTGGTGGTACTTCTTCACACACTGTCACAACATGACATCAGTGGTGGTAGTTCTTTCACACACTGTCACAACATGACATCAGTGGTGGTACTTCTTCACACACTGTCACAACATGACATCAGTGGTGGTAGTTCTTTCACACACTGTCACAACATGACATCAGTGGTGGTACTTCTTCACACACTGTCACAACAAGACATCAGTGGTGGTAGTTCTTTCACACACTGTCACAACAAGACATCAGTGGTGGTAGTTCTTTCACACACTGTCACAACATGACATCAGTGGTGGTACTTCTTCACACACTGTCACAACAAGACATCAGTGGTGGTAGTTCTTTCACACACTGTCACAACAAGACATCAGTGGTGGTATTCTTTCACACACTGTCACAACATGACATCAGTGGTGGTACTTCTTTCACACACTGTCACAACAAGACATCAGTGGTGGTACTTCTTTCACACACTGTCACAACAAGACATCAGTGGTGGTAGTTCTTTCACACACTGTCACAACAAGACATCAGTGGTGGTAGTTCTTTCACACACTGTCACAACAAGACATCAGTGGTGGTAGTTCTTTCACACACTGTCACAACAAGACATCAGTGGTGGTACTTCTTTCACACACTGTCACAACAAGACATCAGTGGTGGTACTTCTTTCACACACTGTCACAACATGACATCAGTGGTGGTACTTCTTTCACACACTGTCACAACATGACATCAGTGGTGGTAGTTCTTTCACACACTGTCACAACATGACATCAGTGGTGGTAGTTCTTTCACACACTGTCACAACGTGACATCAGTGGTGGTACTTCTTCACACACTGTCACAACATGACACCAGTGGTGGTAGTTCTTTCACACACTGTCACAACAAGACATCAGTGGTGGTAGTTCTTTCACACACTGTCACAACAAGACATCAGTGGTGGTAGTTCTTTCACACACTGTCACAACATGACATCAGTGGTGGTAGTTCTTTCACACACTGTCACAACGTGACATCAGTGGTGGTACTTCTTCACACACTGTCACAACATGACACCAGTGGTGGTACGTCTTCACACACTGTCACAACATGACACCAGTGGTGGTACTTCTTCACACACTGTCACAACATGACATCAGTGGTGGTACTTCTTCACACACTGTCACAACATGACATCAGTGGTGGTACTTCTTTCACACACTGTCACAACATGACATCAGTGGTGGTTTTTTCACACACTGTCACAACATGACATCAGTGGTGGTACTTCTTCACACACTGTCACAACATGACATCAGTGGTGGTACTTCTTCACACACTGTCACAACATGACATCAGTGGTGGTACTTCTTCACACACTGTCACAACATGACATCAGTGGTGGTAGTTCTTCCCCATTGTCCCAACATGACATCAGTGGTGGTACTTCTTCACACACTGTCACAACGTGACATCAGTGGTGGTAGTTCTTCACACATTGTCCCAACATGACATCAGTGGTGGTACTTCTTCACACACTGTCACAACATGACATCAGTGGTGGTACTTCTTCACACACTGTCACAACATGACATCAGTGGTGGTACTTCTTCACACACTGTCACAACATGACATCAGTGGTGGTACTTCTTCACACACTCTCACAACATGACATCAGTGGTGGTACTTCTTCACACACTCTCACAACATGACATCAGTGGTGGTACTTCTTCACACACTCTCACAACATGACATCAGTGGTGGTACTTCTTCACACACTCTCACAACATGACACAGTGGTGGTACTTCTTCACACACTCTCACAACATGACATCATTTGGGGGTACTTCTTCACACACTCTCACAACATGACATCAGTGGTGGTACTTCTTCACACACTCTCACAACATGACATCAGTGGTGGTACTTCTTCACACACTCTCACAACATGACATCAGTGGTGGTACTTCTTCACACACTCTCACAACATGACATCAGTGGTGGTACTTCTTCACACACTCTCACAACATGACATCATTGGTGGTACTTCTTCCCCACTCTCACAACATGACATCAGTGGTGGTACTTCTTCACACACTCTCACAACATGACATCAGTGGTGGTACTTCTTCACACACTCTCACAACATGACATCAGTGGTGGTACTTCTTCACACACTCTCACAACATGACATCAGTGGTGGTACTTCTTCACACACTCTCACAACATGACATCAGTGGTGGTACTTCTTCACACACTCTCACAACATGACATCAGTGGTGGTACTTCTTCACACACTTCACAACATGACATCAGTGGTGGTACTTCTTCACACACTCTCACAACATGACATCAGTGGTGGTACTTCTTCACACACTCTCACAACATGACATCAGTGGTGGTACTTCTTCACACACTCTCACAACATGACATCAGTGGTGGTACTTCTTCACACACTTCACAACATGACATCATTGGTGGTACTTCTTCACACACTCTCACAACATGACATCAGTGGTGGTACTTCTTCACACACTCTCACAACATGACATCAGTGGTGGTACTTTTCACACACTTCACAACATGACATCAGTGGTGGTACTTCTTCACACACTGTCACAACATGACATCAGTGGTGGTACTTCTTCACACACTTCACAACATGACATCAGTGGTGGTACTTCTTCACACACTGTCACAACATGACATCAGTGGTGGTACTTCTTCACACACTGTCACAACATGACATCAGTGGTGGTACTTCTTCACACACTGTCACAACATGACATCAGTGGTGGTACTTCTTCACACACTGTCACAACATGACATCAGTGGTGGTACTTCTTCACACACTGTCACAACTGACATCAGTGGTGGTATTCTTCACACACTGTCACAACATGACATCAGTGGTGGTACTTCTTCACACACTGTCACAACATGACATCAGTGGTGGTACTTCTTCACACACTGTCACAACTGACATCAGTGGTGGTACTTCTTCACACACTGTCACAACATGACATCAGTGGTGGTACTTCTTCACACACTGTCACAACATGACATCAGTGGTGGTACTTCTTCACACACTGTCACAACATGACATCAGTGGTGGTACTTCTTCACACACTGTCACAACATGACATCAGTGGTGGTACTTCTTCACACACTGTCACAACATGACATCAGTGGTGGTACTTCTTCACACACTGTCACAACATGACATCAGTGGTGGTACTTCTTCACACACTGTCACAACATGACATCAGTGGTGGTACTTCTTCACACACTGTCACAAAATGACATCAGTGGTGGTACTTCTTCACACACTGTCACAACATGACATCAGTGGTGGTACTTCTTCACACACTGTCACAACATGACATCAGTGGTGGTACTTCTTCACACACTGTCACAACATGACATCAGTGGTGGTACTTCTTCACACACTGTCACAACATGACATCAGTGGTGGTACTTCTTCACACACTGTCACAACATGACATCAGTGGTGGTACTTCTTCACACACTGTCACAACATGAACATGGTGGTACCCTTTACACACTGTCACAACATGACATCAGTGGTGGTACTTCTTCACACACTGTCACAACATGACATCAGTGGTGGTACTTCTTCACACACTGTCACAACATGACATCAGTGGTGGTACTTCTTCACACACTGTCACAACATGACATCAGTGGTGGTACTTCTTCACACACTGTCACAACATGACATCAGTGGTGGTACTTCTTCACACACTGTCACAACATGACATCAGTGGTGGTACTTCTTCACACACTGTCACAACATGACATCATGGTGGTACTTCTTCACACACTGTCACAACATGACATCAGTGGTGGTACTTCTTCACACACTGTCACAACATGACATCGTGGTGGTACTTCTTCACACACTGTCACAACATGACATCAGTGGTGGTACTTCTTCACACACTGTCACAAATGACATCAGTGGTGGTACTTCTTCACACACTGTCACAACATGACATCAGTGGTGGTACTTCTTCACACACTGTCACAACATGACATCAGTGGTGGTACTTCTTCACACACTGTCACAACATGACATCAGTGGTGGTATTTCTTCACATACTGTCACAGTATGACATCAGTGTCATCAGTCATGTAATTTTTTCATAAACTCACTATGTGACATAAGTTGTTTGTTCTGTTTTTCACAAACAATCACAACAATGTGACACTAATGGTGATATGTTTGTAGGTGATTGATGAACTGAAAACATATGACTCTAAAGGCTCTGGTCACCCGATGCCATTGTTCATGAGGTGTTTGTTCTGTGGCTGGCCTGTCTTCTCTGGCGGCACAGACTCCACCGAGATTTTTGATGTAAGTTTATTGTTTTCTTTATTCTATTTAATTGTTTACATTATAATGAACACTTCATATATATATATATATATATATATATATATATATATATATATATATATATATATATATATATAGTTCAGTCATGTATAATGTGAGTGAAGGTGCGTGTGTGGTGTGTAGTGTGTGTGTTACAGTGTGTAGAGAGTTTGTGTGATGAAATTTATCAGCCAATGTTGTCTGCTTAAATTACACTCACCTAGAGAAAGGCCAGTAAAACAGGGAGTGGCATAAACAAGTCTGTGGTATATGTTAACTGGATTTATCCAGGTATGGTGATTATTAGTGCAGTATTTACTGATTAAGTTGTACCTAGTTCCACTTTGTAATCACGGACATGGGAAGTAGCCAACTTTAAAGCTACTTCACTTCAACTTTGGGATGTCTGCCTCTGCATTAACAGCTTGTTACAAGTTTACCTTCCAGCTTTGACAATTTTGCATATTCAACATTCACATTTCGTACATTGTATCCACTAGTCTACTAAATGTAATTTTACGATTAGTAAGACGGCAATATTTAAAAATAAGAAACAGAACGCCTCAGTTAAAACTATTAGACTACTTTCACAAAATATTTCAATGTGTTTAGTGTCTCCATCTGGTGAATGCACCAGAACTATTAACATCTGACAGTACAGTTTATTCTTGTCTTAATGTTTAATTTTCAGAATGCTGGCGTACATGTGGTTACCAATGCTATTGTGTACAGATACAGTTCTCGTAAGTACATAAAACCTTTAATACGGTACGTAGCCTCAAAACAAACTACAGCAGTGCTCGAGGACTTTATATGCTAAATAATTACAGATACAGCTGTAATCACTTTCATGTTGGCTATAATATTTTTGAAATTCAGAAATACTGTAATGATTCCTGTTGTAATAATGTAAATTTATCTCTTTTGTTCTTCATGTTATTGTGGAAATTCTAGCAGTCAAAGAACAACTCCCTAGTTGTGGGGTTGTGCATAGATGTAAAGAAGGTTAAAAATGAGATGTTAGCATATACACAGAGTTGGAAACATTATTTATATAAATGAAAATATAGTTAGTATTTTTTGAAAAATATCTTATCAAAAATAGAACGATACTTTTTTACAGTGTAAAAAGTTCTTATATAGCGCAGTATCCAGTCCTCAGGACTGCTCAAAGTGCTTTTCACTTTACTTCCCTGGCAGACCAAGAAATGTTCAATCAATCACTGTCACAACTTCTCTGGGAAGCACATGCTACAATAAATGTGAAAAGGCTGCTCATATACATATCCACCTCTGTCTATAGGCAGGTACTCATTTATACAACTGAGTGAACTGGAGCAATGTAGATTGAAAAAACTTGCCCAACATTTTAACACCGCAGGGCAGGATTTGAACCTGGGTTCTCTTAGTCGAGAGTCCAAAGCCCTGAGCCACTGTGCTTTACTGTTCCAGCATTTCTCATCAATGCATGCGCATATATGTGACCCGACACACCAAAATCAGGAATAAGTCGGGATTGCCAAAGCTGGCAAATCAGCTTCAAAGTACGCGAATGGGTATTTTTGGATGGAAGGTCGATTTTCAGATATACCTGATATAGATGAATTTAGTTAGTGTAGTTATCGTAGATTACTAGTATGCTGTTGTAACATCATAAAACGAGTTATAACATTGCTAAAAAGATATATTTGGAACAGCTATGTCGATCTCAGTGAGCACGAAGAATGAAAAATGTGCTTCATTCAGATGCATCATGTCCGCCGTACGTCCTGCCTACCCCCGCCATATTGGTATCGTTTTGTAGCTGAACTATTATGAGATATATTCCCATGCACGAAATTTGTCACATGTCAGTATAAAGCCAATTAAAATGCTTGAAAATGGGGTTAAAACGTAAACAAGAGCACGTTGGGCGAAATCACGTGATTTAATGCGCCCTGCTGATTGGCGGCTGACCTTTAAACCCACGCTAAACCGGGGCATACAAAAAGGCGGGCCACAATTGGCAGACCGCGCGGAAACGGGCAGACCACATTCACAAAGATGCCACCGATTGGTACGCTCCATGTTTAAGAGCTTTGTTGTTGTTTGCGCGTCCGATCATAAATATTGGAGACTTTTATTATTGTGTTGTACTACCAAATATTAAATGTAATACCGAATGGTATTACTTGTATTTAAAAAATCCTAGAAATAAATTAAAATGTTAGGCCTTACTAATTAACTCTACGAGTATTCGCTCAGTCAAAAACAGAAGTCCCACATAGTAATAGATGATAGACGGCAGCTGCATACTATCGGTTTACTTAAATCGTTTGATGTAATGATTCGCCTAAGGGTACACGTGTTCATAGGGCACTAATTCCCGTTATTGAATACCGAAACGGTCACCTGGCAGGTGAGGAATTCTGAGGCTCCAGCCATCTTTTGATGTTCTTTGATCTACTGTGAAAGGGCATATATGTGGATTGATCTCAGATGGCACTGCTAGCTGCATATTCGTTAGTGGGTGGATGAGTAGTTCGTGTTATTGAGGGTTATTTAATAGAATGTACTTCATTAAGATCATGGACGTTATATATGAGGCTAGCTGTCTTTTGATGTAACAACTCGCCTAATGGTACATGTTTTCATAGGACATTATACATTTGTTATTGGATGCCGGCATTTGGTGAGGACATCTGAATGTTGATGGACATTATCTCTTCACAAGTATACGGTAATTGTAGGTCTAGTTATTACTATCACTGAGACTCATTAATACTTATGCTACTTATTACAATCACACTCGTTTTATCACCCCCCATTAAAAGTATAACACTGATATGACCTATAGGTATATAAATTTTAAAAAATTATAACATAAAATAAAAATATATAAAAAATATATAAAAAGTAAAGCATTTGGTGAGGACATCTGAATTCAATTTCAATTCAATAACTTAATTCCGGAACATTACATCCATATAAAAAACAAAAGTATGACTAATAACTATATAAATAAAGCATTTAATAACATAAAAATATTAATAAAAGTTTAATAAAATACAACATATTTAAATAAATGTAATAACATAAAAAATATGAATGTAGGCCATATACAGTCATATGCATGTTAAGATGTATTATATAAATGTTATATATGCATGATGGTATATACATTGTATTACACACACACACACACACACACACACACACACACACACACACACACACACACACACACACACACACACACACACACACACACACACATATGTATATATATATATATATATATATATATATATATATATATATATATGAGATGTCATTGTTGAGTGAAATAGTAATACTAAGAATACTTACTGTGTTGGTGAAAATAAAAACAAACACACAACAAATCCAAGAATTGTTATTTCACCTTTCAAACATTGTACATGTATATGCTAACTTGTAGTACTGTAGTTAATTTGCTTATTACATGTTTGTTATTATTGAAAGACATCTCAACATCACAAGAACACCGTAAAAACAGCAACTATAAGGCGCCAACTAGAACAACGCACGTAAAGGGCCCCCCACATAAACATGGAGCGTTCCGATCGGTGGCATCTTTGTGAATGTGGTGAATCTGGTCTGCCATTTCCGCGCGGTCTGCCAATTGTGGCCCGCCTTTTAGTATGCCCCCTTTATCCCCGCGAAACCATGTTTGTTTTCGTTCGACATCGTTTTTGTATAAAATCTGCTAATTCTAATTTATTATTAAGTTGTCAATGCCGTAGTTTTAGTTGTTAGTTACATAGGTTTTAACCTGTGCAGTGATAGGCTCAACAACAGTATGGATGTTGCACAGCAGCGTGATATAGACATCGATCGACCTAGCCCTCAGCGATGCTGATGGCTGCGATGGCAAAATCTGCGCGGAGTGTTTGACAACGAATCTTTGACACAACTATTGTGTGAGTTTCGGATGGAGAGTTTACTAGATTCGTACATATCAGACAACAACAATGAAGCAGGGAGTGTCGTTTTGGCCCTGAGTGCAAAAGTGGCGAGGAAGACTAATACCAAGTGACAGCTGACATTGTCATTGACAGCTTCGATCATGGATCGCAACACCAATGCCAACGCCAACGCTGCTGAAAATGTACACGTAGATTTAGACCAATTCCAAGAACTTGAACACGTTCGTGGATTCATCTGCGATTGCAAGTGTTTTGATGATGGACCCTGCTGTCAACAATTCATGGATTGGGACATTTTTGACAGCCCGAACGAATGCAAAGGAGATGACCGCCAGACTGAGGGTAAGTTATACTAGCTCTATTGACTGTTTTGCTGTGGTGGCAGGCTCAGCCTCACTCATTGTCACATTCAGCTCTCTAACAATGACATGCCATGACTCATAAACCCGTGGCTTTGCTGTGAGTTTGAGAGTATCAATGTCACTGGTAATATACTAATACGGTAATATACTAGTACTGTAATTCATTTAGAATTATGTTTTTAACTTATTTATACCTGCTTTTTATTATCGTAGATCTTCATGAAATTAATGATCACATTTATTAGGTAGAATATTTTTTATTATTTGGGGAGGGAAGTAATTTTTGGCAAAAGGTAAACAAAAAGATATTTTGATTTACTGATTTAGACCACTTAAGGAATGGGATGGAAGGTTTATAATATTCAGAGCTGACTCTAAATGATCCAAGGTATTCGTCAATTATGCTGTTACCCTGCTTATTTACCTAGCTGCTGGGCTCACTATGTATGTCATCTGATTTAATGATCAACTGTCCATATCTCCAGTTTGAAATAATGGACAGTCATTACATAAACTTTTTGCAGGATTAAATGTTTTGTATATGGGAAGTTAAGACCATTACGTTTGTTTTGTATCAGGTTTACGTTTGAAGAACCCAGTGTCGTGTTCGCCAGGAAGCAGCCATCCGATGACACACAGCAGTTCGATTTGCAGCACAGGCGAGTGAGCAGTATACCCACCTGCTGCTCTACCCACAGAACCACCACCCTCAGGCCTCAACATCCACCAATAGTGTTTGTTTTACAAGATCAATGAATTCTGCAGACACCAACTGTCCAGAGCAAAGCCGATACATCCGAAGCTGCACCAGTCCATTGCTGCAACAGTCTGCCCCGTGAAGTGGCTGCTGCCATTGGCACATCACAAAATGACAAACGAAGCAGTGACTGTGTCATGCGTGCTGTGTCAGAAACAGACGGAACACATGGCTAGATTCTGTAAACATTTTACTGTCGATTTCCGATTTGGTGCAGAAGGTTCGAAAGGGATATCTCTGGAACTATAAGAGCTGCAAAGGTGGAATTTCACCACACTGTGCACATTGATGTGGTCTACAACTGTGCCAAATTCACATCCTATGAACTGTCTTTATGTTGCAAATGTATTAAAATACTTCATTAAACTTTAAAGCTGTTTTTCTCAGAATCGGTTTTCAGAAAATGACTTGGTACACCTTCTCTTTATAAAACAATAACTTGGCGACCAATACAGCTAGACATTTGTGTTTGGTACCGTTGGAAAGCCCATAAATTTACCTTTAACTGATTTTCCTACTTATTCCTGATTTTGCTGTGTTGGGTCACATATTAGACATATCACACAATTACGATAACTAATGTTTTCACATATTACCATTAAACAAATTAATCAAAATGTTTGTTCATCACTTTGCAATAGTATAATGGCAGTTATCATCCTCACTCAGGGGTCATTGAGCTACGTTACTACCCCTGCTTGATCATCTCACTAAAGCTGGGGATTGAGTGGAATTGAACTATACAATTATAGCGAGTGACTTTGCCAGCTTTATATAGGTAATTAATTTAAAATGTTTGTCACTTAAAGACTAGTCACAAC
Source organism: Ridgeia piscesae (assembly GCA_025642075.2). Classification (NCBI taxonomy): domain Eukaryota; kingdom Metazoa; phylum Annelida; class Polychaeta; order Sabellida; family Siboglinidae; genus Ridgeia; species Ridgeia piscesae. The sequence goes on from JAODUO010001472.1 coordinate 44,272, forward strand.
ACCAGAACCAGGCAAATAGTCTGAGGGTCAAAGAGCTCCATTCAGGGGAGACGATCTCTGTGTATTGTTGGTGTATTGTATCCTCTGACAACTGCATGGTGCTTTTGAAACATACAATATGTTGCAGCACCAGCACCATCGTGGCGCGCTGATTCTAGGGGCCCTGTTAGAGCGCAGCCTGCATCAGTGGGTCTACCGGATATCTCTACCATATTTACCACAAATAGCACGAAGAAAATTTATATAGTACCAAAGGGTAACCGAGTTCGAATAGAATTTCCTGAGACGTGGCTATGGGCTGAAGTAATGATACCAGGGTATGTGACGATGTTTTATTTCAGCCTTTTAATCCTGTTGTTTTATTATAGCCTTTATTGACTGTAGCATTTCTTTATACTTTGTTTATTAACGTTGAATGTTCTGCTGATCTTCATAAAATTTGAATTCCGCATATGACAGTATGACATACTAATCACCTTTTGAACTAAACATGAACAATGCAGTAAGTTTGTCCAGGGTATTGTTTGCATAGACTACATGCTATTTATGTCTACGAACCCTGGGACGGTTGATTTTTTAACAAACACCACTAATTCACAAATTTCTTATACAAAGCACAACAGATTCAGTAAAGAATTCAGTGACAGAAGTTACAAAAGATGGTGCCATCTCCATGCAGAGTTTCTCCTATCTAATGAACGAGGTGGGCCACCTCACTCTTTTTCTATGCCATCTCACTCAAAATATGACAGAATTGCCACCTCATAACTATTTCTTGGTACACGGTGTACATACATGTTGTTTACATGCCTCTACCCTGTAATTATGCATTTGTTTCCCTTTATATTAAATAGGAAATAGGTTAAAACATCCTTCAGAATGCACCATTTTGAAGGTAGTTTTTAAAATAGTTTTGTTTGGCCATACTCCTGGATCCACATAGCGTTGCATCATGCCTTTGGTGATTGCTTAGCCCATTCTACCACCTTGTCCATCATTTTAGCAGAGCTATTAGCTAGGAGCTTGGGCACTCCCCCAATGGAACCAAATGCACACAGATCTCGCTCAATCTTGGAACAGTGGGAAAGGGGGAGCTGTAGAGACAGGGGGAGCTCTACAAATAGTGGGACAAGGAGGAGCTGTAGCAACAGTGCAAAAAAGGGAACAATAGAAATAGTGGGAAAACGGGAGCTGTAGAAACAATGCGAAAACGGAAGCTGTAGAAACAGGAGGAAAAGGGGAGGTGTAGAAACAATGGGAAAGGGGAGCTGTAGAAACAGTGAGAAAAGCGAAAATGGGAGCAGTAGGGACAGTGGGAAATAAAGGGGGAGCAGTAGGGACAGTGGGAAACAAAGGGGGAGCAGTAGGGACAGTGGGAAACAAAGGGGGAGCAGTAGGGACAGTGGGAAACAAAGGGGAGCAGTAGGGACAGTGGGAAACAAAGGGGGAGCAGTAGGGACAGTGGAAAACAAAGGGGGAGCAGTAGGGACAGTGGGAAACAAAGGGGGAGCAGTAGGGACAGTGGGAAACAAAGGGGGAGCAGTAGGGACAGTGGGAAACAAAGGGGGAGCAGTAGGGACAGTGGGAAACAAAGGGGAGCAGTAGGACAGTGGGAAACAAAGGGGGAGCAGTAGGGACAGTGGGAAACAAAGGGGAGCAGTAGGGACAGTGGGAAACAAAGGGGAGCAGTAGTGACAGTGGGAAACAAAGGGGAGCAGTAGGGACAGTGGGAAACAAAGGGGGAGCAGTAGGGACAGTGGGAAACAAAGGGGGAGCAGTAGGGACAGTGGGAAACAAAGGGGAGCAGTAGGGACAGTGGGAAATAAAGGGGAGCAGTAGGGACAGTGGGAAACAAAGGGGGAGCAGTAGGGACAGTGGAAAACAAAGGGGGAGCAGTAGGGACAGTGGGAAACAAAGGGGAGTAGTAGGGATAGTGGGAAACAAAGGGGGAGCAGTTGGGACAGTGGGAAACAATGGGGGAGCAGTAGGGACAGTGGGAAACAAAGGGGAGCAGTAGGGACAGTGGGAAACAAAGGGGGGACAGTGGGAAACAATGGGGAGCAGTAGGGACAGTGGGAAACAAAGGGGGGACAGTGGGAAACAATGGGGAGCAGTAGGGACAGTGGGAAACAATGGGGGAGCAGTAGGGACAGTGGGAAACAATGGGGGAGCAGTAGGGACAGTGGGAAACAATGGGGAACAGTAGGGATAGTGGGAAACAAACGGGGGACAGTGGGAAACAATGGGGAGCAGTAGGGACAGTGGGAAACAATGGGGGAGCAGTAGGGACAGTGGGAAACAATGGGGGAACAGTAGGGACAGTGGGAAACAATGGGGGAGCAGTAAGGACAGTGGGAAACAAAGGGGGAGCAGTAGGGACAGTGGGAAATAAAGGGGAGTAGTAGGGATAGTGGGAAACAAAGGGGGAGCAGTGGGGACAGTGGGAAACAATGGGGGAGCAGTAGGGACAGTGGGAAACAAAGGGGAGCAGTAGGGACAGTGGGAAACAATGGGGGAGCAGTGGGACAGTGGGAAACAAGGGGGAGCAGTAGGGACAGTGGGAAACAAAGGGGATCAGTAGTGACAGTGGGAAACAAAGGGGGGACAGTGGGAAACAATGGGGAGCAGTAGGGACAGTGGGAAACAAAGGGGGGACAGTGGGAAACAATGGGGGAGCAGTAGGACAGTGGGAAACAAAGGGGGGACAGTGGGAAACAATGGGGAGCAGTAGGGACAGTGGGAAACAAAGGGGAGCAGTAGGGACAGTGGGAAACAAAGGGGGGACAGTGGGAAACAAAGGGGAGCAGTAGGGACAGTGGGAAACAAAGGGGAACGTGGGGACAATGGGGAGCAGTAGGGACAGTGTGAAACAAAGGGGGGACAGTGGGAAACAATGGGGGAGCAGTAGGGACAGTGGGAAACAAAGGGGAGCAGTAGGGACAGTGGGAAACAAAGGGGGGACAGTGGGAAACAAAGCGGGAGCAGTAGGGACAGTGGGAAAAGGACACGAGTAAGAACTGTGTGGAAAGGGTATCAGTAGACAAGACAGAAAACTGGAGCTGTAGAAACTGGGAAAAAGAATAGTAGTACGAACAATGTGAAAATTGGGAATAGTAGGAACTGTGGGAAAAGTGAGGCAGTAAGAACACTGGGAAATTTAGGGAGAGCTGACTGAAGCAGTATGACCAGTGGGAAAATGCGCATACTAGGAACAGTGGGAAAAGTGAGAGTAGTAGATATTGTGGGAAAGTGGTAGTAATGTGGGGAAATGAGAATGATTAAGAGACAACATTGAAACAGTATATGATCAACTACATTTGATACGTGCCATATTGTAATGATTTTTTATGCATTTTTGCATGCATGCTTTCTCTGCGTAAAACATTTTCGAAAGTATTAACTTATAATGTTTGGAATTTCAAAATCTTTAATGTTTTGACAAATGTTATAGATTGCTCACAATGTTCAATGTGTGCGACATCTGATAACAGAGTTACAAAGAAGTAATTATTTTTCAATACAATATACACATATTATATTCACATTTTTATTAGTGGTATCTCTTGTAATGTTTCTAAACACCATTAAACAAGGAATAGAATAAATACATTATTTATGTTGTTGTTGTTGTTGTTGGCATGGCTACTGCTGTGTAGAGATGACGGAGAAACGACACTTGAAGTGAAAGCGCCAGACACAATCACTTCGTGGGTCGCTACGGCCTTTGCAATGCACAGAGAAAGTGGCCTGGGCCTCACCGCCACCTCTAGCAAGGTAGGTGGACATCACTGACACCTCCAGCAAGGTAGGTGGACATAACTGACACCTCCAGCAAGGTAGGTGGACATAACTGACACCTCCATCAAGGTAGGTGTACATCACACAGACACCTCCATCAAGGTAGGTGGACATCACTGACACCTCCAACAAGGTAGGTGGACATCACTGACACCTCCAACAAGGTAGGTGGACATCACTCAGACATCTCCAGCAAGGTAGGTGGACATCACTCAGACATCTCCATCAAGGTAGGTGGACATCACTCAGACATCTCCAGCAAGGTAGGTGGACATCACTCAGACATCTCCATCAAGGTAGGTGGACATCACTCAGACATCTCCATCAAGGTAGGTGGACATCACTCAGACATCTCCAGCAAGGTAGGTGGACATCACTCAGACATCTCCATCAAGGTAGGTGGACATCACTCAGACATCTCCATCAAGGTAGGTGGACATCACTCAGACATCTCCAGCAAGGTAGGTGGACGAGACACTGTAGAAGATAATATAATGTGAGGCTGGTTATTGGAAACCCTTTCTTTTGGGATCAGCCCAGCACATTGTACTGAGTGTGCCCAGCTGTATACTACATGAATGAATGAATGAATGAATGAATGAATGAATATTTATTTTTTGGAATCGTACAAACAAACAGTATGTATAAACAACAAATGTAACAATCAATTATATCATGTACGATTCCGGGCAGACAGCGGAGCCAATTAAGGTTATTACCAGTTGGTTTATATAATAATTATTAATACGAAACCATTTCTCATAAATTAAACATTGAATGTTACACTAGTTGTCAGGGATTTCCCATGCGTATAGCTTCTGTGTGGGTATTGCTATGTACTGTGTAAGTGTAATGAAAATATTATATTGTTTTATATAATCATTTTTCTAACAGTTATGTTACATATCACATTTTACAGCCTGATTGTAATAAAGCTTTATTTTGACACCATCAAATAATCCAGGTTGGTTTATGCCGTCTTGGTTTATTGTTGTCTTCACAGCTGACCATCTTCCAGCCGTTCTTTGTGTCTCTCAATCTGCCGTACTCGGTCATCCGTGGAGAGGAGTTTGGTCTCCAGGCAATGGTCTTCAACTACCTCCCAGAGGCTGTCGAGGTAGGTAACTACAGGTTCTGGTGTTATGACTGAGGAGCTCTCTGGCATTGCTGAAGCGCTCTGATATTACCAAGGAGCCATTAACAGGTAAGTCTGTTATTGTGAAGAAGCATTTTCCAAATGCCAATTAATGTTTAAGCTACTGCTAAGGCTGTCTTGGCCACTGCCAGAGAGTTTTTACACACTGTCAAGGAGTCATTGACAAATATTTACTTGTTGTTACCTGTATGTTTTTGTCAGTGCCTATGGACCCTTTCTTGTTGCCAAGGACGTTTTTATTGCAGCTAAGTAATAATTTTTACCAACTAAATTTTTACTATTGTCAAGGAGCTTTTGTTACTGCCAATAAATTCTCTATCTATCGAGCATAGCAGTACTGACAAGGCTCTGTTCATCCTTTAAGTTTTTTTAGAATGGTTTTAACAAGATTTAACAAGATTTAACAAGATTGCCACCTAGAGATTCAACTCTAGATGGCAGGTGGACTAGGAAGCCATTTGGCTTATCGAGAGTCCAACCTATCTATCTATGTATACCCCGCCCGTCTTAGGTATATGTCAATTTTATTTTTAAATATGTTAACACTGTATACTAGCACCTACACAATCAGCTGATAATCTGTTCCATTCGTTTAATGTTCTTTGTGAAAATGAAAATTTTCTAATATCTAGTCTACACTGCTTCTTTGCTAATGTAACTCCATGTCCTCTAGTCCTTCTCTCTTCCTTGACTGTGAAAAAAATATTTCTGTCAATATTGTCATACCCATTCAATATTTTAAACACCTCAATCTGATCTCCTCTCAATCTTCTGGTTTCTAGTGTTGTTAAACCACATTCTTTTAGACGCATTTCATAACTAATATTCCTGAGTTTTTGTATAATTTTGGTTGCTCTCCTTTGTACTCTTTCTAGCATATCAATATCCTTCTTGCGATATGGCCTCCATGCTTGTATACAATATTCTAAGTGAGGCCTAACTATTGTTTTATACAGCGGTATTATTAGTTCTTTTTCTTTGTACACTATATTTCGCCTAATTAATCCAAGAATTTGGTTTCCCTTCGCTGCTGCAATTCCACACTGCTCTGATACCTTCATGTCAGCACTAATAGTTAACCCTAAGTCCTTTTCCTTTAAGGTAGTATTTAGTACAGTACATTTACCCATTGTATATTGTACATCTTCATTCCCATGTCCTGTGTGGAGGCACTTACACTTTCCAAAATTAAACAGCATTTGCCACTTCTCAGACCATTCTATCAACTTATTAAGATCATCTTGTAAATGCTGTCTATCTGCATCACTTAATTTTCCTAAACACTTTTGTGTCGTCCGCAAACTTCAACACCTTGCTTGTTATGTCATCATCCAAATCATTGATATATATTAAGAATAAAATAGGTCCCAGTACTGATCCCTGCGGTACTCCACACTGGTTGCATTGACATAGATTGTATCTCGTTTCCTCACTAAAGATTTCCTCATAAATGTTGTTACCATACATTTAAAATGTAGTATTTGATTATATATGTGTATGAAACTACATTTTCTGTACTTGTTTTGTTCCGAGGCCTGTTACCTTATAATTGCAAAGTTAATTTTATTTGGTGATAGTTATGTAATTACTTTAATATTTTGTTTAAGGTTGGAGTGATGCTGATAAAGTCAGGCAGCTTTAAGGTGCGCAGGGCTTATGACCTTACAAATGCTGTCTCAAAGCAAGTTACTGTTTGGATCACAGTAAGTATGTGTGTGTGAGTGGTGTGTGTGTGTGTGTGTGTGTGTGTGTGTGTGTGTGTGTGTGTGTGTGTGTGTGTGTGTGTGTGTGTGTGTGTGTGTGTGTGTGTGTGTGTGTGTGTGTGTGTGTGTGTGTGTGTGTGTGTGTGTGTGTGTGTGTGTGTGTGTGTGTGTGTGTGTGTGTGTGTGTGTGTGTGTGTGTGTGTGTGTTTGTTGGTAAGTGTGTGTGTGTGTGGTGGTGTGTGTGTGTGTGTGTGTGTGTGTGTGTGTGTGTGTGTGTGTGTGTGTGTGTGTGTGTGTGTGTGTGTGTGTGTGTGTGTGTGTGTGTGTGTGTGTGTGTGTGTGTGTGTGTGTGTGTGTGTGTGTGTGTGTGTGTGTGGTGTGTGTGTGTGTGTGTGTGTGTGTGTGTGTGTGTGTGTGTGTGTGTGTGTGTGTGTGTGTGTGTGTGTGTGTGTGTGTGTGTGTGTGTGTGTGTGTGTGTGTGTGTGTGTGTGTGTGGTGGTGTTGTGGTGTGTTGTGTGTGTGTGTGTGTGTGTGTGTGAGTGTGTGTGTGTGTGTGAGTGTGTGTGTGTGTGTGTGTGTGTGAGTGTGTATGTGTGTTTATTTATGTTTGTTTTTGTTCCAGACTCCTTAATGGGTGTCTCGTAAGTTCACCAACATTTGGTGTGTTACATCGGTCCATTCTATAGTATAATTCTGTCAGTGCTTTCTGAATAGCCCAGCCGATATATGAAAAATATGGCCGAATTGTGCGTTTTATGATACAAGCATGAAATTTGGCACACACATTTCACTCATTACAAAAATATTTGGATATAGGGTGACATCAGATTTGCCCTTGAAGACGTTGGCGACCATTTTCCAAGATGGCCACCGTAAACCTATTTTCTCATATCTTAACAACTGCTTCAAGTAAACCAGTCGTTTTGGTGTCAAATCTAGGTTTTTGGGGACCACCATTTCAAATGTATTACTTTTGACCTACTCCGACATTTTTAAAGATGGCGGCCGCCAAGACTAATGATCCCATATCTCAAGACCTACCGTCACCTACGCCACCTAGAGCAGTCATTTTGTTGTCAAAATATAGGTTTGTGCTCAGCCGATTTAAGTGTTGTGAAATATTTTGCAATTGACCTTCGTATCCACCATTTTATCAAATGATGGCCGTTAGAATTAATTTTTTCCATACCTTTAAATGCTTCAGTCATTTGTGTCAAAATGTAAGTTTTTCAAGGTAGTGATTTTCACTAAGGTTACAAAACTATCACTGACAATATCAATGGGTTTCAACAGGGTTGGTTGCTTGCCTATGATAATTAACCTGTCAAGGTTAGATGATGGTGTAGGCATTGAGGCAATTTTCCGGCAGCACAAAGCCAAATGGCACGACTCTTGTAAATTGCAATTCAACAAGACAACACTTCAGCGAGCAGAGAAGAGGAAATCTCACATCGAAGACAATACAGATGTTTCTAAGTTCTCCCGTCAGTCTGTAGAGGAAGCACCTCCTTCCACCGAGACATGTTTCTTCTGCTGCATGTCTCCAGTTGGAGAGTCTTTACGCAATGCATCGACCTTTCAGGTTGATGTTCGAGTCAGACAAACGCTGTCATACTGCCCTTCTTGCGAAACTAAGTGCTAGGGACATGATTGCATAAGAGGCCAAATATCATACCCAATGCCTTGTAACATTGTACAACAAGGCATGCGAGGTGGCAGCATCTGATGAACATAAAGTAGACTCTGATCTGGGTGGCTGCTTGGAAGATCTCGTTCCCGTACAAGACAGTTGAAGTACAATTCGTCATTCTTGATAGGGCTGCAATCGTCAACATGTTTCGAACGGATTTTGCAGACATTTTTTTATTTACGATCGAAGTGTTCCTGCCGTACATCACATCACAACTGCAACATGTGAGCAGCCTATTTGTGTGGGATAAACATCTCGCAGACAGCTTGAAGGCTGAAGCACGAACAAGGAGAGGGAAATGTATCCGCCGCCGCGTTTCTCTGCATTGACAACAACAATATAGAATTTTTACATTTTTGGCAGCTGATGCAGCAACCATTGCGACTGACAAACAAGTCATCAGCACATATCACACTGATGTGTCCCGAGACGTATAAGGCCTTGCTCCATGCACTCTTGAAGAAGCAGATACACGAATCCTATTCCCCCTGGGAGATGCTGTGAAACAAGGGTATGACAAGATACCCATTCGTACAGTTGACACGGATGTGGTAGTTCTTGCAGTGACATCAGACGAGCACCTCAGTATCACCGAACTGTGGATTGCATTTGGTGTTCGGAAGAACATCCGATATTTATCAGCCCACGAGATGGCCAACGTACTGAGTCTGGACCGTTGCCAATGCATTCACTGGTTTTGACATGTCTTGGTGGCCTCCATATTTAAAAATGGCGGATGTGAATGTCAGAGAAGGTCAAAAGTAACATACTTGAAATGGTGGTCCCCGAAATCCTATATTTGATACCAAGATGACTGAAAATAGGTTTACAGTGGCCATCTTGTAAAATGGCCACCAATGCCTTCCAAGGGGAAATCTGAGATGGCCCTATACCCAAGTATTTTTGTAATTATGTGCTCTACATTTGTGCCAAATTTCATGCTTGTATCATAAAATGCACAATTCATTCACATATTGGCTGGGCTAGAACTGCCAGAAACTGATATGATCTGCTTGCAAGTTATACGTAACTCACGGTTACTCTCACTAGGCCCAATGATGATTGCTCGAAAGCTTACGGCTATGTCCACTGAGGCACATAAAAGAACTTCAATTGTGTTCACTCACGCATGCAAAAGAACCTCAACTGTTTCACCCATGGCTCATTCTCATGAAAACTTTACAATCAATAAAGGGTGCAGTGAAATGGAATAAAGATATTTTGGGAAAATATATTTGTGTAGCTTTTACATATGCATCATTGTTTTTAAAATCCAGAACATTTTGTTAAAACGAAACCAGGTTACTCTCATCCCCAATAGATTGCTCAAAAGTTTGGTTGTCCACTGATGCACAAAGAAAAACCCTTCAATTGTGTTCACTCACGCATGAAAAGAAAATCCTAAAGCTGTTTCCCCACTCATTCTAAATAAAAAACCCTTCAATCTGGGTGCAGAAACTGAAATGATTTTTGGGAGAACCTAGTGTGCTTTTACATATGCATCATTGTTTTTATCAGTCTTTTGTGCCACACTCATGCATGCAATAGAACCCCTCAGCTGTGCCCACTCATGCATGCAAGAGAACCTCAACTGTGCCCACTCGTGCATGCAAGAGAACCTCAGCTGTGCCCACTCATGCATGCAAGAGAACCTCAGCTGTGCCAACTCATGCATGCAAGAGAACCTCAGCTGTGCCCACTCATGCATGCAAGAGAACCTCAACTGTGCCCACTCATGCATGCAAGAGAACCTCAGCTGTGCCAACTCATGCATGCAAGAGAACCTCAACTGTGCCCACTCATGCATGCAAGAGAACCTCAACTGTGCCAACTCATGCATGCAAGAGAACCTCAGCTGTGCCCACTCATGCATGCAAGAGAACCTCAGCTGGCCAATCATGCATGCAAGAGACCCTCACGGGCATAGCAGAGAGAACCTCAGCTGTGCCAACTCATGCATGCAAGAGAACCTCAACTGTGCCCACTCATGCATGCAAGAGAACCTCAGCTGTGCCAACTCATGCATGCAAGAGAACCTCAGCTGTGCCCACTCATGCATGCAAGAGAACCTCAGCTGTGCCAACTCATGCATGCAAGAGAACCTCAGCTGTGCCAACTCATGCATGCAAGAGAACCTCAACTGTGCCAACTCATGCATGCAAGAGAACCTCAACTGTGCCAACTCATGCATGCAAGAGAACCTCAACTGTGCCAACTCATGCATGCAAGAGAACCTCACTTGCCACTCATGCATGCAAGAGAACCTCACTGTGCCAACTCATGCATGCAAGAGAACCTCAACTGTGCCCACTCATGCATGCAACAGAACCTCAACTGTGCCCACTCATGCATGCAACAGAACCTCAACTGTGCCCACTCATGCATGCAACAGAACCTCAACTGTGCCCACTCATGCATGCAACAGAACCTCAACTGTGCCAACTCATGCATGCAAGAGAACCTCAGCTGTGCCAACTCATGCATGCAAGAGAACCTCAGCTGTGCCAACTCATGCATGCAAGAGAACCTCAACTGTGCCCACTCATGCATGCAACAGAACCTCAACTGTGCCCACTCATGCATGCAAGAGAACCTCAACTGTGCCCACTCATGCATGCAAGAGAACCTCAACTGTGCCCACTCATGCATGCAAGAGAACCTCAGCTGTGCCAACTCATGCATGCAAGAGAACCTAAACTGTGCCAACTCATGCATGCAAGAGAACCTCAACTGTGCCCACTCATGCATGCAAGAGAACCTAAACTGTGCCCACTCGTGCATGCAAGAGAACCTCAACAGTGCCAACTCATGCATGCAAGAGAACCTCAGCTGTGCCAACTCATGCATGCAAGAGAACCTCAACTGTGCCCACTCATGCATGCAAGAGAACCTCAACTGTGCCCACTCATACATGCAAGAGAACCTCAGCTGTGCCAACTCATGCATGCAAGAGAACCTAAACTGTGCCAACTCATGCATGCAAGAGAACCTAAACTGTGCCCACTCGTGCATGCAAGAGAACCTCAGCTGTGCCAACTCATGCATGCAAGAGAACCTCAACTGTGCCCACTCATGCATGCAAGAGAACCTCAGCTGTGCCAACTCATGCATGCAGGAGAACCTCAGCTGTGCCAACTCATGCATGCAAGAGAACCTCAGCTGTGCCAACTCATGCATGCAAACAAGAGAACCTCAACTGTGCCCACTCATGCATGCAAGAGAACCTCTGCTTTGCCCACTGATGCATGCAACAGAACCTCAGCTGTGCCCATTCATGCATGCAAGAGAACCTCAGCTGTGCCCACTCATGCATGCAACAGAATCTCAACCGTGCCCACTCATGCATGCAAGAGAATGCCAAATTTGCCCACTTATGTATGCAAGAGATCCTCAGCTGTGTTCAGTCATGCATGCAGAAGCACTTGAACTCCAGCATAAGACGTTAATAGTAATTTCATGTGAAGCTGTAATGGGTTTCTTTATCACACTTGTTCATTGTTGTGATGACAATCTTTAAAATAATTTTTATTTTCCTTTTGTAGGTTCCTGCGAATGAGGCTCGGTCGGCATGGTTCTGGATTGTTCCGGGTCAGCTCGGAAACATCGCGATCAAAGTGAAGGCTCAGAGCCACCTGGCGGCAGACACAGTAGTGAAAAATCTACTTGTTGAGGTACTTTGATAGAAAAACACTTGAGAATATAATGGTTTTACGATCTTCTGCATAAAAGTTATTTTGAGTAGTTGAATAATTTATATTTACTTGTTTAAAGCACATAAGCAGGGGAAAATGTATTGAGCTTAAATTGTCCATTTTAATTCACCAAATGTATTAGTTCAAATCTCCATTTGACATACAATCATGTGGTAGTGATATTGTAGTTATGTTAATAGCCCACATTTGAATTTTATTTGAAATAGAACTATTTCACATTAAAGATTGTATATATATTATTTGATCATAGTTTTAATATTTGAAATATGCAATGATTACAATAACTAGCAATGAAACATTCTAAATCTGACAGTAACAATTTATTGCCTAACAGACTTAGCCTGGTTCCGTCGCTTCACAAGGTGCAATAGACTTGGCCACGCCCAAGTTGCTCGACATAATTAATAAAATGAAAAAATGACCTATCCCCACAGCTCCCACCACTCCATTCATTCACTGAGAGTCTTCTTACTTGGCGCCGCCATTGTTTAAGTCTTGCCTTCGTGTAGCTCCATCTTTATCAGTTTTGTGAGCTGATATCATAATTTGTTTAAATGAAGTTACGGTTTATTGTTTTTCTTTTCTCCTCTGCAGTACAATGGGCTGTTTTCAGACCATTTTTCAGTTGTATTTAGCAGGAATTAAAAAACCTCAGGTTGGCAATTCACACCAATTTACTCCAGTACTTCACTCCAGAGAGGCTCAATGCCACAGTCTTAGTAATGTTTCATTTACACATAGCATGTATATGCTAGACAAGACAGGAATAAAAATTATTCTGGAATGTTTGATTTCAATAGTATAAATGATGCAGTACATAAACTGCAACCAGTTCTCTGCCCTGATTCAACTAACACTTTACAGTTATTCTGTCTTCCAGCCTGATTATTTACTATTTCACCATGTCTTCCCTTGCAGCCCGAGGGAACCCCACAGGAATATAGCAAAGCCATCGTTGTTGACTTCTCCAGAGGGAATGACTCGCTGACAGAGACTGTCAACATCACACTTCCGCCTGACCTAGTGCAGGGGTCTGAGTACATCAGAGTGACAGCCATAGGTCAGTGCTCAGGTGTATTTATTGTTTTGGTATTTTTATTCATTACAGAACATTTAAGCAAAACGTTTTTAAGATTGGTTTGTTTGAGATGGAAATTCTCCGTTCGTTCGTTCGTTCGTTCGTTCGTTCGTTCGTTCGTTCGTTCGTTCGTTCGTTCGTTCGTTCGTTCGTTCGTTCGTTCGTTCGTTCGTTCGTTCGTTCGTTCGTTCGTTCGTTCGTTCGTTCGTTCGTTCGTTCGTTCGTTCGTTCGTTCGTTCGTTCGTTCGTTCGTTCGTTCGTTCGTTCGTTCGTTCGTTCGTTCGTTCGTTCGTTCGTTCGTTCGTTCGTTCGTTCGTTCAGACAGAATATGCCACGGAATTATTGTGGACTAAAACTCAGTGTGCACACTGAAATACATTAAAATAGTCACTTATGGCAGATAAATTCATGTACTGGGCCTTGTGTCATTGTCATAGGAGACTTGATGGGGACATCAATCCAAGGTCTCGGGTCTCTCCTACGGATGCCCTATGGCTGTGGAGAACAGAACATGATCAACTTCGCACCAGCCATTTACATCCTGGACTATCTGACGGCTACCAACCAGGTGACACCAGAGGTCAAGGCCAAAGCACTGAAGGTCATGGAATCAGGTACAAGATATTGACTGTTGCTATTCGTAGTGCTGGACGTTTATGAAATATGGTTGTTCCTCTTTCACCTTGCGTTGAATTCTCCCTTTTCTTCAAGATATAAATACACAGTGATGACCTTGTCTTTCAAATTTCTGCTATGTTAGCAATAGGGCCTGCAAGTGGGTCACGATACATGGCGTGACTCCGTGCGACTGGAGCTTATTGGGGACTAAGCGAGACTAATTGGGGACTGGATACAAGAATAATATTCTAACGATGGATGACAGTTGTAGCTTCCGACTGATGAATACTAGGAAAATCAGTTAATAAATATTTTGTGTTATACGTTTCTTATCTTAAATGTCCGATTTAATATTGAATTTATCACACTATAGACACATAGCGATTTACGTTGTGCAGATAATGTTAGACCGTATGTGTCTTTTACGGAATTTGCGTTTTACATTGCTGTACGTTATGGTTTTGATAAGCACTTATATCTGACAAGTTGTCTAAATGCACATAATCATAACACATGTATACATTTGGCCCAAACACAAGTACTTGCCGCTATTGCCATGGCAACCACCATAATAATCGATTAAAATTCATTATTTCCGTGATCACTGTCACCGGCAAAGTGTTCCACTGCTTCTGCTTGTAATAATCCTTCGGACAATATAACTGAAATATGCTATTTCGGAACAGTTCGATTATTACAACCAAAAACAAAGTCCTATATGTTAACATGGAGTATATGGACCTCCTGCCCCCAACTGCCCCCAGCCTCGTTTTCGCACGTGAGACTTGCACGCCCTATAACCAAATGCTCCTTTCTCTTCAGGGTCTAATTCTACTACCTGTTGACCTGTTGTCTGTCTGTTGGTTTCCCCTGATGCAGTCATAGAAGTTTCCTTCCTCTTCCAGGTCTAACTACACAAACCTTCTTGTCTGTCTGTTGGTTATTCAGAATGTTCTCTCTTCAATATCTACGTATGCAACCTCTATTTATACAATCTCTAGTCTATTTCCTGGTTATTTCATTGTCAGCAGTCAGAATATGTCATATTCTTAGTACACAACCTCTTGTTTTGTTGATGATTATTCCTCTGCCAATATTAAAATAATTTTAATTTCCCTTCAAGATCTGTGCACTTTTATATACTTATATGTATATATGTACCGACTGTCTATGTCCTACCTGAAATAAATATATTCATATTTGTATTCTAAGCACATGTACAGTGTCTTATTTGTCTGTTGGGTCTATTTTGATCAGCACACATGAGGTCTTCTGCCTCTGTGGGGCAGAGATGTATATTACAACATTGTTGTCTCAGGGTACCTGAGAGAGCTCACTTACCAACACAAGGATGGCTCATTCAGTGCATTTGGAGACAGAGACACGTCTGGGAGCATGTGGTAGGTGTCAAATCTTGTCCTTCTCTGTCCTGTCACAATAAGTCATCAGTCGTCACTTTATTACTGTCCACTCATCCTCTCATCAGTCTATATCGTTATTTCACCATACTCTCTGCCCGCCGTCCACCCGTCTGTTCATCCATGCATTAATCCATATGTACTTCCATCTAGAAATGGCTATTCCAACCAGCCATTTACCCATCTGTTCTTTCAATCCATCCATTCATTCATTTATTTATTCTATCAGTCCACCCACTCAACCCTGCTTGTTTGACTTTACAGAAATGATGGGCTGTATACAGTTCTCACAAAATCCTGTCTCATACCCACCCATAGTTCATTATTCCATCCATTCACACACCTGTCCATCATCCATTCACACACCTGTCCATCATCCATTCACACACCTGTCCATCATCCATTCCCACAACAGTTCATCATCCATTCCCACACCTGTCCATCATCCATTCACACACCTGTCCATAAATTATTCACACACCTGCTCATCAGCCATTCACACACCTGTCAATCATCCATTCACACACCTGTCCATCATCCATTCACACACCTGTCAATCATCCATTCACACACCTGTCCATCATCCATCCACACATCTGCCCATCATCCATTCAAACACGTGTCCATCATCCATTCCCACACCTGTCCATCAGCCACTCACTCATCTATCCATTATCTCTTGACACATTTATCCAGTATACAGTTACATTCTTCTACTCACACACCTGTCCATCATCCATATTATCTCTGACCACTTCCACACACAAGCACCATTCACCATCGGACACACACTTCAACTGTCATGACCTTTGACCAATTTGTCTGCAGGTTGAGTGCATTTGTTGCAAAGAGCTTCCACCAGGCGAGATCCTACATCTTCATTGACTCCACACTTGTTGAGAAGACACTGAGCTGGATCATATCTAGACAGAACAGTAATGGAAGTTTCACAGAACCATCGGGTGGTCGAGTTATCCACAAAGACATGCAGGTTAGTCAAAATAATACTGATATTAATTAATGTTATGATGTCATCTATTTTATACCGTGTATTTACGGACACTATAAGTTTCCTAAAATCATTATTTGATGTGTTGTATGTTTACAGGGATCTATTATTGTTGTGTTCTAATAGACACAGTATGTAGTGACTGTTTTCACACACAAACAACTATATATTCTTGTGGACAGCTGCTTGTTTACTTAGATGACCGAATACCTTGGAGGATGTCACGTGTTTGTGTGCACTTCGGCTGCCACAGGTAATGTTGTCCTAAGACATCTGCTATTATTTCAAGTCATAAGACATACTGTTCTTTGATTATGCATCAAACATCAACGTGAATGTTTCTGGATTACAACAACGTCATACCTGTGAAAGAGACATTTGTGGTTCTTGGATTTTACTGATTTTACCCATTTTATGACACGCTGCTAGTTATCTTCAGTTGACCGTGACGGGTTGTCATGGCGATAGTGTACACTAGCCTTCAATTGCATCAACTTTGTCAGCAAACGGCGAAAGCCTTCAAGCATGTCACGAAAGCAGTTTACGACGATCTGAATGCACTTGGCATCTCTTACGCAACAGTGACCCACGGAGGGTCCACTGGCGGTCGAAAACAATGCCAGGTGAATAAATCAATTCCTGTGATAGTGACTTCAGACAGAACCGCTTTGCCTACACCGTCGACATGCAACAACCTCGCACTAACTGTCAGAAGGTGCGGAATCGGTGCTGATATCAGAAATTTGGTGTGTGTACAAACTAACAAATGGAACCTGCCAACGTTGGTCAATACAAACGTTCGCAGAGAACTGGCTGGCAAATTGGACAAGATCAAAGTAATAAAAGACAATTACGGTGTAGATGTTATTGCTATAACTGAAACTTGGTGCACCAGTAGCATACCAGACGGCCCCCTCTCGCTGTCGGGGTTCAACATTTACCGGAGGGACAGACAAGATGGCCGCCAACACGGAGGTATTGCCTGCTATGTGCGAGACTCAATTCCAACTGAACACTGGCCCGAATTAAACCAACCCGACCTAGAGTCACTCTACATCCACCTAAGATGCCTCGCGATCACCCACAAATTACAATCGGAACTATATACCATCCTCCAGGGTCTGACGATTGGGCAGTGCTAAATCACATCGACCAGTCACTAGATTACATTCGCCGACTGCACCCTTATACAGGTATCATAATAATGGGTGACTTCAATAAGATGAAAGATTCACATCTGAAACTACATCATAATCTGAACCAAATTGTTGACAAGAGGCAATGCAATATTAAATAACATCTACACCAATGTATGTAACTTCTATCAACGCCCTGTCATTTGTGCACCAATCAGCCTCTCTGATCACAAGGTGGTTGTTTGCATCCCATCCACATCGTCGAAATATACATCACCGGTGGTTTTCTGTACACCATCTCGCAGCCATATACCACGTGATCATGCCTGTTTGGAAGGAGCACTTCAAACCACCTCATGGGAAACACTTTTCCGTCTCCGAACTTGCGAAGAGCAAGTGAATTTCTTCAGTTCTACTATAAGAACATTACTTGACGTGCATCTTCCTTGGCGCCAAATCAGACGTTGCTCAAATGACAGACCTTGGGTAGATGGGGCCAATATCACTCACGCCGTTATTGTCAAAGTGCTTGGAGCATTTCATTTGCGCCAGGATGACGGCCATTGCCGGCGACCAAGTTGGCCCCCAACAATTTGGGTCAGTCAAGGGAACGTCCACTGTGCATGCACTTATCAAACTAGTGCACAGGTGGAAAGCTGCGCTCGATTCCAGCGGTACCTTGATCCGTGTACTACTCGTCGATTCCAGCAAAGCATTTGACAGAGTGGACCACCATATTTTGCTGACTAAATGTGCGTCACTTGGATTGCCAAATTTTATAACTAAATGACTAACATCTTTCTTACGCCAACGCAAACAGCGCGTGAAGATCGGCATGGTAAGGTATAATTTCACTACCATCAACGCAGGTGTGCCACAAGGAACAATCTTCGGTCCCATTGGTTTTGTACGTCATATAAACGACTTGTGAACAAACTGTGATCATGTCAAATATGTAGACGACTGCACAATTTGGGAATCATGTGCACCTTCGTGTGTTAACAGTTCATTCCAAACAGCGGCAGACGAAGTGGCACAATGGATAACCACCAACAATATGGCACTGAACTATGACAAAACAAACGAAATGCGCATTTGCTTCAAAAAAGAAACGCCAGACATCCCGCTGATAACCATTAACGACATCCAGATTGAACAAGTTCACAGCACTCGACTACTAGGTGTCACCATTTCACAAGATCTTACGTGACAACTCCATATCGATGATATCACAACAAAAGCTTCACAACGACTATACTTCATCATCCTACTCAAGCGTGCTGGAATAGAACCGCATCAGCTCGTCAAAATATATACCACAGTCATACGTTCTGTCATCGAATACGCCTGCCAAGTGGGGCATGACAGTCTGACAATAAGACAAACAAACCTGCTTGAAAGCATTCAAAAAATGGCCATGCGCACTATATTTTGTGGAATGCATTATAACAAAACCATCGCTACTGCAAGAATACCAACGCTGGCAGACCGGAGAGAGGCGTTGTGCAGATCCTTGTTCGCGAGGATGCAGCAAACCAACCACAAGCTGCACCATCTCCTGCCGCCCCCCCCCACCCCCCAGGACATGTAACTACTCTCATCGTAACGCTCACGCTTCAGTGTTCCTCGCTGTAAGACCAATCGCTTCAAGAACTCTTTTGTGCCGTATGGACTGTATAATTGGCAGTGAATGGACTTCCCTATTTACAGACGAACATTACTGGCTTTGAACTGTGAATCGTTTTAGCTATATGTTCCATTGATCAATTTTATACAAATTTAACGATTTGTAATTTTTTTAGTCGTGTGTTCCATTTATAATAATTATATGTTGCTAAATATTTTTATTTTTATGCTTTAATTTATCTAAATGTATATATTCATATTAGAGACAATAACAGTTTTACTATCCGACATTTTTATCGTTTTAATTATACTAGAGATTCTAATTAGTAACACTTTCATATATTATTATGCTTTCATAAATAGTTTTACTAATATACATTAATGAATTTGTTATCAACCATAATGTTCTTATTGTACAATTCAGCCGCTTTGGCTGCCAGTGAAGTGAATAAATCTTATTATTATTCCCTACTATTTGAAATATCTTGCTTACAGATTTGTCCAGCATTTTTCTGTAGATACATAAAACTTTATTTTATCACCATCTTGAACCATATTGTAGGTAGAATTGTCAATCTAAATTTTACTTTTTATTTAATTATGCATGTATTTTTCTGATGATTGCAATCCTTTAATCACTACTGGTTTTGCTGCTGCTGTGCTACTGCTAATACAAAAAACAATAACATGCATATTTCTCTAAACAAAACCTGTTGCTATGGTTTCAGGGTGGCTCGTCGAAGGGACTGCCGCTTACAGCGTATGTGTTGGTGGCCCTAGTGGAGAACAAAGACGCTCCCATGGTACGTGTTAAATAGACACCAAACAGTAGCCACTGAACTGCCCGGTTGTTCCGTCATGCGAACCCCCAATCTGCGTTCCAACCGGCGTTACTCAACCTAGTTGGAGTCTCCCATTATCCGGGGACGGTAGCCGAACAAACAGACCGCAGTTACAGAAAAATTTAGATGCATTAACCCCGGAGTTTGCGTTCTCAGGTTCCACGACACGCGCCATGCAACCACTTCGTGGCTGGCAGAACCGGTTTTCGTCCGCCGGCAAGTCAGCGCCGTGTCCTCCGAAACTGCCCAACAGGTCCCGGGAATACACAGGCGATAGCCGGACATCACTTCACACCAGGCTATACACCGGCAGGTTCTGCCCGGCAAAGTGACATCAACAACAATAATTTGTTCTTTCCGCTCTCCTGTTCGGGCGATAACAGCACCACTCACATAGCGTATGGTGAAAGGCTTGAATATTCCTGTTCGGATGACAATGATGCCTGGAGTTCTGTTGATGGACAGTACACTGACCAAACTCCACAATCAGTTTCCGTACAACTGGAGGAACAATGTGACACGATGTCACATTCAGAACGGATTATACTGGCCCGCACTTTTCTCTGTGATGAATTGCCAGCGACTGAGAGTCTCGTTCCTCGCACAGTGCCACGTTTGTCAGCACTAGCACAAGCCGATAATACCGTTCCAGTCGCTCCCCAGCCTGGATTTCCTTTTTCTGAGGAAACGATCAATCACTTTCAGAAAATTCAGCAGGAATTACAAACCACTACAGAGGGCAAATCACACCGATTTGCTTCGGTACCTCGCTTTAGAGAGGCCATGTACTCTCCGTTAGAGCTTTCTTCTACAGGTTTTCTGTTTTCACGAGACTCCCCTGTCGCAGATGAGGGCTTCACCGAGATTTCTCGGTCTCAGGTGGGGGGGAGCATGACTCGGCACGGAGCAGAAGTATTTCGTGACCTCGCAGCCATGACACGTGGACGGCTGTGTATCTCCTCCTTCCAGGAAGGAGGAGATACACAATCGGTCCATACAAGGACTGATTGACCACGTGGACATTGGAAGCGTATCCACAGAACAGCTGTTGGAACAGCTTAAGGCAACTTTACAGTTGTCTCAGTCAGTGGCAACTGCTTGGTACGATGGCGCTACCTTCGATTGCGCTACTGCATCAATGGGACCAAGCTCTACGAGGAGTCTCTCGCCTTGTGCCACTAGAAGAACGGGAGCTCCTTCGCACTGCTCCATTTGAGGCTTTGTCACTATTCAACGAGCTCACAACTAAGCTACAGTTGCGGGACAAGTAGGCCATTCGGCAATGCCCTATACAGGAGCAATGCCCTATACAGTGGCTCGGCACCTTTTACTGTCGATAAAACACGTGCTGCTCCACATCGGACAGCACCGGCTAGTTCCGCGCAACGACGGCAGGCTGCTATGCCAATGCCACTGTCGTTCTCACGTCAGCAGCCCTTTCTGGCCGTTGGAGGACGTGGTTCAGGACATCCCTTTCGCCAACGAGGAGGACGACACAGGTCATGACTACCTGTTTCCCAGGACTCGGTCACCGGTCAGCCCAATCATTATGCGACCTACCCTCTAGACATACCAGGACAGGTGGTCGTATTACCTCCTTTGCTTACAAGGAAGGTGGGAGCTCGACTGTTCTATTCACCATCTCACGACCAGTGCCTCCGAGACACTGTACAAGTGCTCAATCTCTGCCACACGATGGGCCTCCTCATTCATGACAAGAAGTCGGAACTGATCCCAAAACAGAAATTCCTTTTTCTGGGATACCAGTTCGACCTAATTTCCTTCCAGGTCACTCCAAACTCTGGATCGATGTCACAAAATCAAAGCACTGTTTCGCTCATTCCTGCTAAGCCAAGGAGGATGTGCTCATATACGTGGTAGATCCTGCTCGGTTTCTTTGCGTCCACAGAAAAACTGGTTCCTCTGAGATGGCTACACACCCGCGAAGTGCAACATTGGGATTTTGATGCTTTAACCAGCAGTTTGTGGATACCTTCCCCCCCCGGCAGAGGAAGATCTCCAATGGTGGAAGTCAGCACACAATGTACTGAGGGGAGCCCCAGTTACCCCGACAAACCAGACACTCAGTTGTTCACGGATACATCGAACATCGGCTGGGGAGCACATTGGAATGCATTGACCATGTTTGGTGTATGGACAACAACAGAGAAAACACTCCACTTCAATGTACTCGAGTTAGAAGCCAGGCTAAGTCTATGTTAGGTAATAAATTCTATATTTTTATAATTAAAATATGTATTTTAAGTAACATACTTACCTGGTTCCATCGCTTCACCATATCACCCTCCCTCCTTCCCCGCTATAGGGAGATTACCTATCACAGTATGAGCCTTTTTGCCAAGTGCGAAGAGAAGAGACTCAATGATTGGATGGGGTGGTGGGAGCTGTGGAGATAGGTCATTTTTTCATTTGATTAATTATGACGAGCAACTTGGGCGCGGCCAAGTCTATTGCACCTTGTGAAGCGACGGAGCCAGGTAAGTATGTTACTTATAAATACATATTTTAATGCTAAAAATATACAGTTTCTAAACTTTAATCATACACAATATGGATATTACAGTAATCACAGAGCTACGCGTAGACACCGACAGGTTCCATATCCGCCATGATGTCTTGCCGGCGGCAGCGAGTTCTTACACGAGTTTGTTTAGTGAATTGTATTTGTTTCAATATTGTAAGTGATTTAATGTTCTAACATAGTGTGTGTTTATAAATATATAAGACATGTGAGAACAGTCTAGCGGCTGTTAGTTGTCTTTTCATAGTTCAGTCAGAAAGTAAAAGATCGCCAAAATGAATGGTCGTCATCAGGCGATTTATTGTTTTTATGACATTATGTGCGTCCGTAACCCGTTAGTCATGCGTTTAATGAGAGTTTGTTGCAACATTTAGGTTAAAAAATGTGCTGGCCCCCTATCGGATGGTCATACATCAGGGGTAAAAGTCAAATTGCCATGGTCGCTGGTCGCGTTTGCCGGGTGGTCGTTGATGAGGGGTCGTTTATACAGCGTAGACAGTCCGTCAGTGAAAAATATGGTTGTAAAAAGCGGATGGTCGTTAATCAGGGTGGCCTTTCATGAGGAGTTCCACTGTGTCTGTAGTCTTATTGATATGTGATCTAATACAACTGCATTAAAAAATCTTAAAATTACATATTATGAATCCTAACAACCAGTCTTTTAAGACCATTTTGTACTTACCAGTTACTGAACAAGTTTGTAATGTCCAGTTATAAAACCAATTTCTAATAACGATTCATTTGACCAGTTTTAATAACCAGTTATTTAATCAATTTTATTGAGCCTCCGATTTGAATGGCCTGTTTTACGAATAACCATCTTGTATCTAGATGTTTGAGCACAGTTCCTAACAGCTTATTTTGAATAATTGTTTCCAGTGACAGATTGCTCGTAAGAAAATACTTTTATGCGATCACCATTTGGTATGTTTTACATATGATCACCCAATGTACATTTGGTATGTTTTACATATGATCACCCAATGTGCATTTGGTAGGTTTTACATATGATCACCCAATGTACATTTGGTAGGTTTTACATATGATCACCCAATGTACATTTGGTAGGTTTTACATATGATCACCCAATGTACATTTGGTAGGTTTTACATATGATCACCCAATGTACATTTGGTAGGTTTTACATATGATCACCTAATGTACATTTGGTAGGTTTTACATATGATCACCTAATGTACATTTGGTAGGTTTTATATATATCACAATGTACATTTGGTAGGTTTTACATATGATCACCCAATGTACATTTGGTAGGTTTTACATATGATCACCCAATGTACATTTGGTAGGTTTTATATATAATCACCTAATGTACATTTGGTAGGTTTTACATATGATCACCCAATGTACATTTGGTAGGTTTTACATATGATCACCCAATGTATATTTGGTATGTTTACATATAATCACCTAATGTACATCTAGTATGTTTTACATATGATCACCCAATGTACATTTGATATGTTTTACATATGATCACACAATGTATATTTGGCATGTTTTACATATGATCACCCAATGTATATTTGGCATGTTTTACATATGATCACCCAATGTACATTTGGCATGTTTTACGTATGATCACCCAATGTACATTTGGCATGTTTTACGTATGATCACCCAATGTACATTTGGCATGTTTTACGTATGATCACCCAATGTATATTTGGCATGTTGTACAGTCGGCACAGCTCAAGAGTAGACTGGACAATGCAATTGCTTCTGCGATGGCGCACTTGGAGCGTGAGATGGACGACATTGCTCCATACGCCCTGGCCATAGTAACATATGCACTGACTGCGAGCAAGAGCAGTAGGGCAGCAGAGGCCTTGGAGAAACTCAACCACATTGCCATCAAAGCAGGTACATTCAGTACGGCTAACTGCCCACTGTAATCATATTTGTAACATTCATTAATGGCACTGAATACGATATGTACATTGGTCTAAGAAAAGGCATACTTGGCATAAACATTCACTTGATTATACTTATAATTAGTTATGGATTTAGCAACAGATATACCTACCCCGTGGTAATAACAAGGCCACTCCATAAATGTATGCAATTGCCATGCTGTACATGCTAAATAGTTTAGCTAAGTTGAACCAATGAGTTGATCAACATAATGACATGCCAGTGAGAACTGCAGCAAAAGTTATCCATTAGTAAACAAACAGCGTATACAAAGCAAATATGTTGATACATCTCCTAGTTTGTTGTACACTGACCTTGGTGTTGTGTTATTTGACCTTGCAGGAGGCATGACACATTGGGAGACTGGGAAAGCGTCGGAGCCAGATCCTTCAGTACCTGTTTGGAGAAGACCCTACCATCGGGCCAGAGCCTCCAACATTGAAATGTCGGCATACGGACTTCTCGTGTACACCGCAGCACACAAAGTCTTCAGTGGCGTCCCAACTCTCAAGTGGCTGGCGTCCCAGCGAAACCCAAGTGGTGGCTTTTCTTCCACCCAGGTCAGAGTTGTTTTCGTGTTGATATCTCAAAATTTCTGAAAAAAATGATAATATACTATATTTGTTCTATAACAGTTTGGAAAGAAAAAGTCTTAGTGAAATATGCTTCTTTGACACGTTTGACACTACACACTGGTGGCACCACCTAGTGGCAATGGTATGGTTTACTGTGTCCACCAACAGAGACCACATGCGTTGTTTGCGTTGTAGACTAACATGGCACCACTGATCTTGCGCAAAGTTCAAGCTGGGACGGCACAGGGCCATATAACTTGTCAAGAAGTGATTTATTCATCCAGATATGTGAGGTCATGTAGTCAAAGGTTGCACAGGTTGCATATGCAATTGAAACTTTCTGATGTTGCCACTGGTTGAATGGTCATTTAGGTTACTTGCTAGCTCTGTATGCATTGTTTGTGTATAGTAATGTATTTCATCATGTTGTCTTCTAGGATCCTGTGCTCACTCTACAGGCAAAATGTGATAGTTTCTAACTATCATGTTGAAGTCTGCAATATGTACAGTACAGGCTCTGCAACCATTGTTGGTGAATGTGGTTTAATGATCACATCTTCTTCCAGGACACAGTACTGACTAAGCAACCAATGTTTGTGAGTGTATTTTAATTATCATCTTGTCTTCCAGGACACAGTACTAACTATGCAACCAATGTTTGTAAGTGTATTTTAATTATCATCTTGTCTTCTATGACACAGTACTGACTATGCAACCACTGTTTGTGAGTGTATGTTAATTATCATCTTGTCTTCCAGGACACAGTACTGACTATGCAACCACTGTTTGTGAGTGTATTTTAATTATCATCTTGTCTTCCAGGACACAGTACTGACTATGCAACCACTGTTTGTGAGTGTATTTTAATTATCATCTTGTCTTCCAGGACACAGTACTAACTATGCAACCAATGTTTGTAAGTGTATTTTAATTATCATCTTGTCTTCTATGACACAGTACTGACTATGCAACCACTGTTTATAAGTGTATTTTAATTATCATCTTGTCTTCCAGGACACAGTACTGACTATGCAACCAATGTTTATAAGTGTATTTTAATTATCATCTTGTCTTCCAGGACACAGTACTAACTATGCAACCAATGTTTATAAGTGTATTTTAATTATCATCTTGTCTTCTATGACACAGCACTGACTATGCAACCACTGTTTGTGAGTGTATGTTAATTATCATCTTGTCTTCCAGGACACAGTACTGACTATGCAACCACTGTTTGTGAGTGTATTTTAATTATCATCTTGTCTTCCAGGACACAGTACTGACTATGCAACCACTGTTTGTAAGTGTATTTTAATTATCATCTTGTCTTCCAGGACACAGTACTGACTATGCAACCACTGTTTATAAGTGTATTTTAATTATCATCTTGTCTTCCAGGACACAGTACTGACTATGCAACCACTGTTTGTAAGTGTATTTTAATTATCATCTTGTCTTCCAGGACACAGTACTGACTATGCAACCACTGTTTGTGAGTGTATTTTAATTATCATCTTGTCTTCCAGGACACAGTACTGACTATGCAACCAATGTTTGTGAGTGTATTTTAATTATCATCTTGTCTTCCAGGACACAGTATTAACTATGCAACCAATGTTTGTAAGTGTATTTTAATTATCATCTTGTCTTCTATGACACAGCACTGACTATGCAACCACTGTTTATAAGTGTATTTTAATTATCATCTTGTCTTCTATGACACAGCACTGACTATGCAACCACTGTTTGTGAGTGTATTTTAATTATCATCTTGTCTTCCAGGACACAGTACTAACTATGCAACCAATGTTTGTAAGTGTATTTTAATTATCATCTTGTCTTCTATGACACAGTACTAACTATGCAACCAATGTTTGTAAGTGTATTTTAATTATCATCTTGTCTTCTATGACACAGCATTGACTATGCAACCACTGTTTGTGAGTGTATTTTAATTATCATCTTGTCTTCTATGACACAGTACTGACTATGCAACCACTGTTTATAAGTGTATGTTAATTATCATCTTGTCTTCTATGACACAGCACTGACTATGCAACCACTGTTTGTGAGTGTATTTTAATTATCATCTTGTCTTCCAGGACACAGTACTGACTATGCAACCACTGTTTATAAGTGTATGTTAATTATCATCTTGTCTTCTATGACACAGCACTGACTATGCAACCACTGTTTGTGAGTGTATTTTAATTATCATCTTGTCTTCCAGGACACAGTACTGACTATGCAACCACTGTTTATAAGTGTATGTTAATTATCATCTTGTCTTCTATGACACAGCACTGACTATGCAACCACTGTTTGTGAGTGTATTTTAATTATCATCTTGTCTTCCAGGACACAGTACTGACTATGCAACCACTGTTTGTAAGTGTATTTTAATTATCATCTTGTCTTCTATGACACAGCACTGACTATGCAACCACTGTTTGTGAGTGTATTTTAATTATCATCTTGTCTTCCAGGACACAGTACTGACTATGCAACCACTGTTTGTGAGTGTATTTTAATTATCATCTTGTCTTCCAGGACACAGTACTGACTATGCAACCACTGTTTGTGAGTGTATGTTAATTATCATCTTGTCTTCCAGGACACAGTACTGACTAAGCAACCACTGTTTGTGAGTGTGTTGTAATGATCACATTTTCTTCCAGGACACAGTACTGACTATGCAACCACTGTTTGTAAGTGTATGTTAATTATCATCTTGTCTTCCAGGACACAGTACTGACTATGCAACCACTGTTTGTAAGTGTATGTTAATTATCATCTTGTCTTCCAGGACACAGTACTGACTATGCAACCACTGTTTGTAAGTGTATGTTAATTATTATCTTGTCTTCTATGACACAGTACTGACTATGCAACCACTGTTTGTAAGTGTATGTTAATTATCATCTTGTCTTCCAGGACACAGTACTGACTATGCAACCACTGTTTGTGAGTGTATGTTAATTATCATCTTGTCTTCCAGGACACAGTACTGACTATGCAACCACTGTTTGTGAGTGTATGTTAATTATCATCTTGTCTTCCAGGACACAGTACTGACTATGCAACCACTGTTTGTAAGTGTATGTTAATTATCATCTTGTCTTCCAGGACACAGTACTGACTATGCAACCACTGTTTGTAAGTGTATGTTAATTATCATCTTGTCTTCTATGACACAGTACTGACTATGCAACCACTGTTTGTGAGTGTATGTTAATTATCATCTTGTCTTCCAGGACACAGTACTGACTATGCAACCACTGTTTGTGAGTGTATGTTAATTATCATCTTGTCTTCCAGGACACAGTACTGACTATGCAACCACTGTTTGTGAGTGTGTTGTAATGATCACATTTTCTTCCAGGACACAGTACTGACTATGCAACCACTGTTTGTAAGTGTATGTTAATTATCATCTTGTTTTCCAGGACACAGTACTGACTATGTAACCAATGTTTGTGAGTGTGTTGTAATGATCACGATTCATTTGTAAAAATATGTTACAACGTTCAGTCTTGTTTGCTGGTGAGGAAATCTCTCGGTCAAAAACAGAGAAAAACTAAATAGAATATACACAATTTCTTGCAAAATCACTATGTGCTGTACACCTGATACCAGTCTGGAGCAATTGTACAAGTCAAGAACATTGCAAATGGCAACCAAAATCTTATCTGCCCCCACCCACTTCTTGTACGACCATTACAACCTCCCCTCTAGAAGGAGGTACAGAATGCCAACAGTAAAAACCCAGCGAGCCCTCAAATCTTTCATTCCATCCTCCATCAAGTATCTGAATCTGCCATAATAAAATTAATCGTTGACCTATCACAGTCTCTACCGCTGCCAATGCAATGTTGTTGTTTTATCATTTTAATTAATTTATCTTATTATAATATTGTTTTAGCATATTTATTTATTTCAATATGTTATATATATATATTTTTAGCTACCGTTTACAGATTTACATGCTTGCTTTTTTACTGTATACATGCATTACTATGTGACTTAAATATTATTGTGTTTTTATGCAACCTCCAAAGTGCAAAATGCATTTCCACTCTATGATTGGACAATAAAGTTATTATTAATGATCACGTTGTGTTCCAGGACATAGTACTGACTATGCAACCAAAGTTTATGAGTGTTTTAATTATCACATTCTCTTCCAGGACACTGTACTGGCTCTGCAGGCTATGGCAGAAGTACCATTCAGTGCCGACTCACTCAGTCTGGATATCAGTCTACAAGCCGGTGGTGTCAACTACAAATATGATACAATCACAAAGGCAACTGCTGGAATTCTGCAATCTAAGCAGGTGACATTGTCTTTCTTTTCTACTATCCTTTTCTGTGTTGTCTACAGTAAACCTTACATTTGTTGTCTGTACCAGCATCAACTGAAATGAAATACTTAAGACAATTAAAGTTGAAAGTTGTATAGTATATGTAGTGTGTATGTATATATATATATATATATATATATATATATATATATATATATATATATATGTGTGTGTGTGTGTGTGTGTACACATAATATACATACACCAGGCAAATATATATTTATATCTATATGTGACCCATCCTAACGAAATGAGTCGGATGTCGGTAAAACAGATTTTCCGTAAATGCCGTTTTTGTGAAAAAATTGTGAATCCAGCAATGTTGAAATTTTCCCTTTTCATTAATATTCATTTGATTTGTTTTCACTATTGGTACCATCTATTTAAGTATGTTTTATGTATTTTGGTGTTATGTTTGAGGACCTATACGAAGCTTTCCGCTTGAGTTTCATGAAACGATACGGGAAAAGCGGCTAATTGCACACGGTCTTTGCCGCTAAATTTGGGACGGTCCCTTACAAAATTGGGCATCATGACAAAGCTTGGCATGTCATCAGTCCACATATGGGCACATTATGTTAATAATGCGAACTGTGACCCACAGAAGGCCTTGATGGGGTGGCCTGTTTGCCTGAGCATACTGCCTAGTAACATTTAATAAATGCTTAGATAATCAACATATATGCCAATTGCTACTTTCTATGCCTTCTGCACTCTACAATTAGAAATAACCTATTTCAGTATATTGATTTGTTTGAAACACACCAAACTTAAAAAAACAGTCAACATAAATAGAAAACACAATTTAATTCCAAGAAAAGTGGGCACTGAATTACAATATTCATAAACCTACGGACTCAACAGTAACAAGTGTGTGTTAACACGTGTGTGTTAGCACAACTACAACACATCATACACGTTTGTTTTAACATGCCTATTATTAGGAGCATTCACATAAAGCCTAAAATGGTATTGCTCTGGAATGACAATAATGCCAACATTATTCTATATTATCCACATCGTCAGCAGCAGTGAGGATACATGGCTTTTGGCCAATTAACTTAGCCCTGGCGATTTGGTTTCGCCTGTCTACTAAGTTCTTCATGCAGACGACCATTCTAACAGTCAGTTTACAAACAAATGACATAATTGGTGTAACAGGAATTAATGTCGTATTGAAAAATATTGCCCCAGCCACTGCACAACAAAAACCTATTTTTGCTTTACCTTGGCTTTGGCCAAAAAAGGCCTTAATTGCTCTTGGCTTTGCGCTGTAGACTTCAGTGGCCAGACAGTGGAAATACAGGTAAAAATATGCAATATGCCAACTTTTTATATACATTCATTGAAACATTTGAACAGTCAAATATTTGCAAATGTTTATGGTTTGCATTTTAATGCAAATTTGTATGGTTTGAATGCACTGAAAATTGAACACTTGCATCCGAATTCGCATTTGAATGCCAAACATTTGTATGCACATTCGAATTACATTTGCACTAGTTAACAAGCCTGGTATGTATGTATGTATGTATGTATGTATGTATGTATGTATGTATGTATGTATGTATGTATGTATGTATGTATGTATGTAGTATGTATGTATGTATGTATGTATGTATGTATGTATGTATGTATGTGTGTATGTATGTATGTGTGTATCTATGTATGTGTGTATCTATGTATGTGTGTATGTATGTATGTGTGTATCTATGTATGTGTGTATCTATGTATGTGTGTATCTATGTATGTGTGTATCTATGTATGTGTGTATCTATGTATGTGTGTGTCTATGTATGTGTGTATCTATGTATGTGTGTATCTATGTATGTGTGTATCTATGTATGTGTGTATCTATGTATGTGTGTATCTATGTATGTGTGTATCTGTGTATGTGTGTATCTGTGTATGTGTGTATCTGTATGTGTGTATCTATGTATGTGTGTATCTATGTATGTGTGTATCTATGTATGTGTGTATCTATGTACGTGTGTTACTATGTACGTGTGTATCTATGTACGTGTGTATATATGTACGTGTGTATCTATGTACGTGTGTATCTATGTACGTGTGTATCTATGTACGTGTGTATCTATGTACGTGTGTATCTATGTACGTGTGTATCTATGTACGTGTGTATCTATGTACGTGTGTATCTATGTACGTGTGTATCTATGTACGTGTGTATCTATGTACGTGTGTATCTATGTACGTGTGTATCTATGTACGTGTGTATCTATGTACGTGTGTATCTATGTACGTGTGTATCTATGTACGTGTGTATCTATGTACGTGTGTATCTATGTACGTGTGTATCTATGTACGTGTGTATCTATGTATGTGTGTATCTATGTATGTGTGTATCTATGTATGTGTGTATCTATGTATGTGTATATCTATGTATGTGTGTATCTATGTATGTATCAATGTTTGTGTGTATCTATGTTTGTGTATGTATATATGTATCTATGTGTATGTATGTATGTATGTATGTATTTATGTATATATATATATATATATATATATATATATATAAGTGAGTGAGTGAGGAGTGGAGTGAGTGAGTGAGTGAGTGAGTGAGTGAGTGAGTGAGTGAGTGAGTGAGTGAGTGAGTGAGTGAGTGAGTGAGTGAGTGAGTGAGTGAGTGAGTGAGTGAGTGAGTGAGTGAGTGAGTGAGTGAGTGGGTGAGTGAGTGAGTGAGTGAGTGAGTGAGTGAGTGAGTGAGTGAGTGGGTGAGAGAGCAAGTATATGGAGCATGACAACACAGCAGTTATGGCATCTGACTTTCAGTCGAGATATAATCAGCAATACTCTCACTCCCTTTAGAACCTTTGAATCCCCTGTTATGTCACTTTTGTTAGTTATGTGATATATTTAGTGATGTGTCCTTTTGTTTGAAACAGTTGCCTGGCAACACAGACCTAGTGGTTGTCATGGCAGTGGGAAAAGGTATCGGCATTGTACAGGTCAGTGCAAGTTATGTTTTCTCTCTTCAGTCTTTTATAAGTTTTGTTTTCATCTCTGTAAATCTCAGTCTCAGTAACTCTAAGTCTCAGTAACTCTCAGACAGTAATTCTCACTCTCAGTAACTTTCAGTCTTACTAGCCAGCAGTCTTGGTAATTGTCATGATGCACTCTCACTAACACAGTCATGGTAACTATTATTCTCAATAATAGTTACCAAGACTGTGTTAGTGTGAGTGACAATTATCTAGACTACTGGCTAGTAAGAATGAAAGTTACTGAGAGTGAGAATTACTGTCTGAGAGTTACTGAAACTGAGATTTACAGAGATGAAAACAAGGATTATAAAAGAGACTGCGAGTAATTATTCAGACAGACTTGTTATTCTCAATAAGTCTGTCTCAATAATTACTCGCAGTCTCAATAACTGCTAGTGACTCCATAACCCTCAATCTTATCATCTCTTACTATCAGTAATTTTCACTCTCAGTAAAACTGTCTTAGTAAGTAATTCACAATAACTGGCCAGTTTATTGGTTCAATGTAATCCAGCGTTCTCATTAATTCATTAATATATTGAATTAAAATACCCAGTACTGCCTGTTGTTCAGCCTTGTGTGTAATTCTCAATAGTACGATGAGTGTAAGACAACATTATATCATTTACAGTGATCAGTGTTATTAAACATTCTCAATAATATAGCAATACATGTAATCCACCATTCCCGGTAATTTGGTGTTGCATGTTAACCAACATTTAAAGAAACCAGTGATCTGTACATTCCAACATTCTCATTAATTTACGATTGTATGTAAGACTACAACAATTTTTTTAATTAATTTGATGATATATATAATCAAACAGTACAAATAATTCAGTGATCTGTATGATCAATATTTTCAATAATTTTGTGATACTTTAATTAGTTAATTGTCTTACTCTGCTTATTTCTTTGGATTTGTAAAACGTATTTTAAGATACACAAATGACAAAAAAAAAGTTATGCGAATAATAACCTTAAATACATATAATTCACATACAGAACCACTTTTCAAAAATCTTAAACTACTGAAAATAGAAGATATGTTAAAGTTACAAGAATTAAAATTTTATTTTAAATATATTCATAAACAATTACCTTCGTATTTACTAAACTGGCAAACTATACCAAGTATTAATATACACAATTATAATACTCGGCAAAAGATAATATACATACTTTTAGAGCTAAGCATGAATTTGCAATGAAATGTCTCAGACACAGCCTCCCAAATACTATAAATGAGACCCTGATGCAATTAAAAACAAAATATACACTCACAGCTTGCTGGCTTTATAATTTATATAAAAACATGTTTGCTAAATAACTACAGTGAAAATGTACTCTATCACATTGTTACATATGTACTAAATTAATAAATACAGTATATGTTTAAAGTTCATTAGCCCATTTCCACACCACATCACACTTTTTCTTAAACCCAACACTTCCAAATAAACATTTGAGTTTGACATTTTTTACTAAGGACCATACTACTTTATTCCATGAAATTATGGTGGCTCCTGTGACAGCGACATTATTGTCTTAATAGGAGCTAACCCAGTTAGTAAATGTTATATGATTGCGGGTTTTTATTTTTATTTTTATTTTGGTACAATCAGAATTACTATAAGTACACACATTTGTATGTATTGTAAGCCTTAACGTATATACTTATAATAGTATGTGAACATGATATAATATGTGTGTATGTATGCTGGTATAAATGTACTAACGAAATTGATGTACTTTCAACAAATTCTATACCTACTTGGGGTCAATAAATATTATGGTTATGGTTATGGTTATGGACTAAATGAATCAACTGATATTTCCAAAATGTTTATAGCTGTTTCGTGATGTTGATGAATTATGTGTGAATATCTGTTGCCAGGTGGCAGTGTCGTATAATGTGGACAATGCAGATAATCAACCAGGTGTGCTGGTTGACATTGACACAAAAGACAACGGCAACGGTATAACTAAGATAAAAGCCTGTGGCAGGTAGGTGTCATATTGGGATAGGTAAATGCTTAACATGATTTCCTGATTTAGTTAATGAATCTGGATCTTTTAGGTTATGACCAAATGTGTAGAGAGGATTTTTACTTGTCAAAACAAATTACTGTTATTGTCAAATGTCATAGCTTGTGAAAGGTAATTGCATGGCGGACATCTAGCTTCAAACCTATTGAAGTTGCCAATCTCATGATTTACTGATCGCGTGTCGTGTTATAAGATTACACTAAAGTTGCACCAGCAACACATTGGAGAAAGCCTCAAATTAACTGTAGAAGTAACACTGGAAAAGCTGTAGGTTTTGACAGATTGCATAATGACTTAAACAAAACTATACAACTAAGTTGATATAAGGTTGGTGTTAGTACCCAGAACATTTATTTCAAGGAATGTGAGAAAAATCAAGATGAGAAAGCACCTATAAAAGGGAAATACAAACTGAGTTTGTTACAGATACACAAAAGAGGGAGAGAGTGGTATGACGGTGCTGGAGGTGGGACTGGTCAGTGGCAACCAGGCGGACACCAGTGGACTCATCAACCAGGTGCCAACATTAAAGCGGTTCGAGACCAAGGACCGTAAAGTGATCCTCTACTTTGACAAGGTCAGTGCTTGTTGAGACTAAGGACCATAAAGTGGTCCTCTACTTTGACAAGGTCAGTGTCTATTGAGACCAAGGACTGTAAAGTGGTCCTCTACTTTGACAAAGGTCAGTGTCTATTGAGACCAAGGACCATCAAGTGGTCCTCTACTTTGATGAGATCAATGACTGTTGAGACCAAGGACCATACAGTACAGCCGTATTCATAGCAAAATTAACATTTATGTTTTACACTGGAAGTTCTTATGATGTGTCGTGACACAGAAGTAATATGAATGTCTGTGTGTGCAGTGGCAGCACATGATGTTGCTGTGGTGAAACTCTGCAGATACTGAAGAAACTCATTTGTGGTGGTTATTTATTATCAATGACATCAACACTGCTGTGTGTAATTAGTTGTTAATGTCTCATGTTGCAGTTCACCGAGACAAAGACATGTGTTGAATTCAACTCGCAGCAAAACATGCCTGTGGCCAACCCAAAGAAATCACGCGTTGAAGGCTACCTGTACTACGAACCTGGTGGGTGGAACTCACTTAGAGACTCCTAGTCTCATCACTTACAATCTTGGTTCTTGGTGTCGTGGCGTAGATTCCTATTTTCACTCCATGGATTTTAGCTCAGTGTGTAAACACTTGTCTCACCTTTGCCCTCTCTCCTTGCTCTCCTTGCCTTCTCTCTCTCCCTTTTCTTCTCCCTTTCCTCCTCATCTCTTTCTCTCCTGCTTTTCCCATATGTCTGTCTGTCTCACTCTTGCTCCCTCCCTCCCTCCCTCCCTCCCTCCCTCCCTCCCTCCCTCCCCCTCCCTCCCTCCCTCCCTCCCTCCCTCCCTCCCTCCCTCCTCCCTCCCTCCCTCCTCTCCCTCCCTCCCTCCCTCCCTCCCTCCCTCCCTCCCTCCCTCTACCACTGCTCTCTGGTGATTACCCTGTATAACTGTGTAAACATCACAACGTCAATATGAACAAAGTAATGTTATTTTTGTGATTCTCTCTGTCAGATGTGAAGAACACCATATATTACCTGCCGGCCACCCTTCAGAAAGTAGACATGTGTTCAGCGTGTCCAGGATGCTGCGACAACTCCACCAGTGTCGATGACACTGCATTTGCAGACCAAAACTCTGAGGTGACTACCTGCTCAGAGACCGGATTTGCAGACCAAAACACTACTTCCTTTAACATTGATAAAGTTGAGTACAGTGGCGCCATCTATGTGATGAGTCACACCGTGACATTGACCTTTTGTCTGTCAGCCATTGTTTGCCATCTGCTGCTCCCCTGAACACTGCAGTAATGGCAGCTGTATCAGCTGACAGGAATGCTGAAGTCTGGGGCTGCAAGTGTAGATCATTATTTTGTATAATGTTTACATGTGGGACGAAAAGAATATACAGATTCAATTCTTATCTGTCACTTGCCATTACATTTTGGCAGTGGTACATCAATGAACCACTTTAAAACAAAATGTTTTCTATCAGTCAGGAATAGCTTTTTTATAATACTGATAAAACATTTTTTTTAAACCTGTAGAAACAGCTTGTTGATAAACCGATGACTTCAATATACATGTCAGTTGATACCATTTTTGAGTGATACGGATAGACTACTGGCTTTCTCTAAATGGTTTTTTGGAAATGTTTTACTACAGAATTTACAAGGTTCTGTGTTTTTTGCAAATGGCCATGGGCTATTAAAGTTTTGTGTGTGTAGATATTTTTCTATAGAACTTTTTCACTGTGGCGTTTATGTGACATGCTTTACATTGCTCTCTAAATTTTATAGAAATATGATTCCATTTTAAAAACACATATTTTCTGACTACACGTGTTAGTATTTAAAGGGACTGCTGTATGTTTTGCTTTATTGACAATATCTGATATGGTAAAGGTACGCACGGTGCATAAAGATATATGTTTTAAAGATTTCCCTGAGCTACTGTACATGGTTTAGATCAGAGATCATGTTTTATTGAAAAATAATGGGTGTTGGTGTGTTTTCTCTTCCAATCTTGTTTTATTTGTGGCTGATGGTATTGTAAGACAAAATATATATATATATATATATATATATATATATTTATATATATATATATATATATATATATATATATATATTAGTATGTTTATAATTGTATATATATATATAATATATATATATATATATATATATATATATATATATATATATATATATACATATACATATATATATACACATATATTTGTATTATACAAATATACATACATATGTATGTATGAATATATATATGTGACGTGTTCTAACAAAATAAGTCCTATGTAAAAATAATTATGTTAGTCACATCATTGGAAAGAACATTTATTAGGCTTTCCAACGGTGCAAAAATCATGAACCTATCTCACACACAGCCAAAGTTGTTGGATGCTAAACATGCCTGTGGTAGAAAGTTTCAAACAGAAAAGTACACTTGACGTTCACGGTCACATCAGCAAATCATCATTCCATAATCGGCCATTTTGCTTCTATTACTACATTTGATGCTTTCAAAATAAACTCCATAGTCAAGTTCATTATCGAAGATATATCATGCTAACTGCTTACTGAAATTATTACAACATAATCCGAGTATTTAGCAATGTTTTGTAGCAATGACCCAATCAAGGTAGCTGCCATACGACTCATTTCGTTAGAACATGTCATATATATAATATATATATGTATATATATTATATATATTATATATAATTATAAGCATATATTTTTATTGACATAATAATTGGTGTTTTCTATCTTTCTATGAAAATATACCCTTATAATTATACGTATTTGTGTGTGTGTGTGTGTGTGTGTGTGTGTGTGTGTGTGTGTGTGTGTGTGTGTGTGTGTGTGTGTGTGTGTGTGTGTGTGTGTGTGTGTGTGTGTGTGTGTGTGTGTGTGTGTGTGTGTGTGTGTGTGTGTGTGTGTGTGTGTGTGTGTGTGTGTGTGTGTGTGTGTGTGTGTGTGTGTGTGTGTGTGTGTGTGTGTGTGTGTGTGTGTGTGTGTGTGTGTGTGTGTGTGTGTGTGTGTGTGTGTGTGTGTGTGTGTGTGTGTGTGTGTGTGTGTGTGTGTGTGTGTGTGTGTGTGTGTGTGTGTGTGTGTGTGTGTGTGTGTGTGTGTGTGTGTGTGTGTGTGTGTGTGTGTGTGTGTGTGTGACGTTTTCTAACGAAATGAGTCGTATGTCAGCAAACGTGATTTCGAGAAAACATGCAATGATGATTTCTGATACTTGACAAAAAAAGTCGGAAATCATTGTTGCATGTTTATGAAATATTGTCTTGAAATCCAGTTCGCTGACATATGACTATTTCGTTAGAACATGTCATATATATATATATATATATATATATATATATATATATATATATATATATATATATATATATATATTATAAAAAAAAAAATTTTTTTTTATATAGTACAGCTGTATGTATAATTATAAGGGTATATTTTTATTGAAATCATAATGGGTGTTGGTGTTTTCTATCTTTCTATATACATATAAATATGTATATACATTACATATGTACTTATGCATACATACATTCTGAGAACATTAATTTTGAAATCAGTCACACATATGGGCTAAAAAGATGGGGTTGGGTGAGAAAACAACTGTGTTAAGATTTCAGAGAAAACCATTGAGAGGAAAATACCTCAACGCACCCAAAGTTTATCGCAAGATGATACATGTACATGTAAATGTAAGAACTTGTCCATTTGACAGTCACATGTGTTCAATGGTGAACCTATACATGTTCTATTCTATGAATGTTTTGGTTGATTTGGATAAATCAGGTCACAGAACAAATTCAGATTGACTACTCAAACGGCAACTTTTAGCAACCCTGGTAATTTGCATAAACCCAAGATGGCCAATGGTCAGATCTTAAAAAATACTTGTCTTTCTTGGAATTATGTGTAATACCTCTTTTTATGGGTATTTGGGTATGTAGAACCCATTTCCGATGTTAAATTTTCAGTTCTAGGTCAAGATTAGATGCTGAAGGTCAGGTAATGGTCTTAAATAAATGTCTTCCAGTTTATAAGTCAATAGTTTGGAATTTATATGTGTGGTAAATGTACTGAAAAATAACTCTTCCAATGTATTTCTTTTAATAACAATTGTGTTGTGATATAGCCATTGTCTGATCTGCAAGTATTATACTACAAGATAACAGTTATCTTGTTTGCAAAAATTGCACTTTAAAATAATAGTTCTTTCTATATCATTTCTTACTGTAGAATAGTAACTATTTAAAGAAAGGTTGTTTTTGCATGTGAAATCATGGTTGCTTGTACAAATGGTGTACTCTGGAGAAAAAAAACGGTTTA
Source organism: Ridgeia piscesae (assembly GCA_025642075.2). Lineage (NCBI taxonomy): Eukaryota > Metazoa > Annelida > Polychaeta > Sabellida > Siboglinidae > Ridgeia > Ridgeia piscesae. The sequence continues at coordinate 83,446 of JAODUO010001472.1, forward strand.
AATTTTTGAAATGTTACACTAATTAACAGTTTTCTACCTGCAGATGTTTTAAATGTGAAATTACAGGTACTAAATCTACAAAATATCACTGAAGAGAGCCTAAGATTTGTGGGTTTGTGTCCCAAAATATTTAATATTGTCAACAAATAATGTGTGATTGCTAACATATATATACTCTGGTAATAACGTAGAGTTCTGCAAAATATAATGATGTCACACTAGGGTTTCCCCTGGGTAAAATGACGGATGGGGTGGTAGGATGAGCCAAGTGTGCAACGGACTTGTGATGCGACGTTATGTGAGTCCGGGGGCAAGGCCTCCTGGACGTAATTAAAACTAACTTTTTATAATCGTGCATTCTGAAGGGTGTGTTAACATGGTCCCTGGTATACTGAGAGGAAACAAATGAATAACTACAAAGGTAGCAGCATGTTAACATGTTTATAGTAAGAAATAGCTACAAGATGGCAATTTTGACATGTTTTGGGTGTGGTGGCTTAGTCTTAGAAAAACAGCGAGGTGGCCCACCTCCCTCATCATATAGCAGGGGAAACACTGCATATGGTTGCACAGGCGTATTAAATTGCTTATGAAACTCTCATGACTTGTTTTCACTGTGTCTTCTTTGTTTTGACTGTTCAACAAAATATGGGGAGTGTTGAACAGTGATGACTTTTGGTTGCTTTAATACTAGTTCCCGTTACATTTTCGGATCTCGTCTGTGACGTAGCTGGACTGCTAACCACTTCCTGTTATGGCGCCATGTGTACAGTTATGTCGTCTGTGACGTAGCTGGACTGCTAACCACTTCCTGTCATGGCACCATGTGTACAGTTATGTCGTCTGTGACGTAGCTGGACTGCTAACCACTTCCTGTCATGGCGCCATGTGTACAGTTATGTCGTCTGTGACGTAGCTGGACTGCTAACCACTTCCTGTCATGGCGCCATGTGTACAGTTATGTCGTCTGTGACGTAGCTGGACTGCTAACCACTTCCTGTCATGGCGCCATGTGTACAGTTATGTCGTCTGTGACGTAGCTGGACTGCTAACCACTTCCTGTCATGGCGCCATGTATACAGTTATGTCGTCTGTGATGTAGCTGGACTGCTAACCACTTGCTGTCATGGCGCCATGTGTACAGTTATGTCGTCTGTAACGTAGCTGGACTGCTAACCACTTCCTGTCATGGCGCCATGTGTACAGTTATGTCGTCTGTGACGTAGCTGGACTGCTAACCACTTCCTGTCATGGCGCCATGTGTACAGTTATGTCGTCTGTGACGTAGCTGGACTGTGGCTAACCACTTCCTGTCATGGCGCCATGTGTACAGTTATGTCATCTGTGACGTAGCTGGACTGCTAACCACTTCCTGTCATGGCGCAATGTGTACAGTTATGTCGTCTGTGACGTAGCTGGACTGCTAACCACTTCCTGTCATGGCGCCATGTGTACAGTTATGTCGTCTGTGACGTAGCTGTACTGTGGCTAACCACTTCCTGTCATGCGCCATGTGTACAGTTATGTCGTCTGTGACGTAGCTGGACTGCTAACCACTTCCTGTCATGGCGCCATGTGTACAGTTATGTCGTCTGTGACGTAGCTGTACTGTGGCTAACCACTTCCTGTCATGCGCCATGTGTACAGTTATGTCGTCTGTGACGTAGCTGGACTGCTAACCACTTCCTGTCATGGCGCCATGTGTACAGTTATGTCGTCTGTGACGTAGCTGGACTGTGGCTAACCACTTCCTGTCATGCGCCATGTGTACAGTTATGTCGTAGAGTCGCAACCATCATTTCTGGGTCAACCAAAGTCGTCGCTGTCTCGTCGTTTCTTGCCAAATGAGACCTCCTCTCGCGAGATCTCTCAACCGAACTTATTCTATTGTACAAAACCACTGCCGGTATTGTGGTACAATCCCGCACTATCTCGCATAAATGCAACGTGGACTTTGCTCACATAATCAGCTAAACGTAGCACTTTCGCGCGGTTCCGCCCCACCGACTTCATTCGATTGATTCTGACCTAATTCTGCTCTTGGTAAAATGACGCTCAGATATCGTCACAATCTTCCAGGACGTCGTCGTCGACATTGTTTGACCTCGTGAGGTTGATACTCGTGGTTATCGTGTTCCTGTCGGTGTCATATATACTTGTACTACTGAACTTGAATGTCACGTCAATGTTGGCGCAAACAGACACAGTAACGTAACGCTGGCGTTCAGTGTCAACGCCGAGCATACTAGCACCACCTGGTGGGAAAACAGAACAGAAGACATTATATAGGTCACGTGACATATGTTTAACTCGTCGCAGTTCTGCCTGAAATGAAATGTTTCAACACTGTTTTATCAAGTAATATTACACTATGCAAACTTTCAAAATTAAACTTATACTGAAGCGTGTCACACATAGAAAAACATAATTTTTTCTCCATACATACTAAATATTAAACATTAATTATTATACATGTAAACCCGTGAATTAATCCAAAAACAGTGCTAACATGTGACGGTTGCGTCGGAATTCGGTTGCGTTAGGCCTTTCTCCCACAACGGGCACCATGTTCATGGTAGAGACGTTATCTTGGTACCAAATGGAAGCTTATGGCCTTGGGACATTTTCTATTTGGAAATGAGTCCCTGTCGTTCATTTCAAAAGGCTTGTAAATATTAATTTCTGACATGAACATGTCAGGCGGAGGACGACTTTTCATCAATTTTGGGACGCAATGGTTCACATTACGGAAATGGATTATGAAAAGTCCCTAAATCACATACGGTCGCCTTTCCAACTATCTCAAGATACCAGACAATGTGTTTCTATGTTTGGAGTCACAGTGACACAATATTTGAATGTATCTCATTTCAGTCCAGAAAAGTTTTTTTTGTCCCCCTGAGGGCGAAAGACCCAGAGTTACATACATACATACATACATACATACATATATATATATATATATATATATATATATATATATATATATAACACAGTTTGCTTGGATGCCGAATGGCTCACTCCAATGCAAAATCCCGGCTACGCCAAACGCGCACGCACGTGCGTGTGTGACTATGTGTCCGAGCGTTCCCAGTGCGTGCGTGCGTGCGTGCGTGTGTGCGTGCGCGCGCGTGCGTGCGCGCGTGCGTGCGTGTGCGTGCGCGCGCGCGCGCGCCTGCTTTCAACATAATTTCTCTTGACATCGCCAAGTAGGAGGTAGCGTACTCCGCAAGGTTCATCATTCTCTATTTGAAGTCTGCTGATCGTATCAATTGTGTGTTCCTGGCACGGAAACACTCGACGTGTACTCGAAAACGCCGTGGTGCAAGTGAATAATTGTGCAACTTCAGCTGTACAGGAAATGAAGTAAGATATCATTTAGTATTGGACAGGTAGGAGTTTTGTTTGTTGTTTAAAGTTCGTCACAACACATCTTGGCCACAAGGCTGAGCAGTGAGCTATTTCTGTTTGTGTTACAACGGGTGCCTGTGTTTGTGCCTGTGTGTGCGTGTGTATATAATATATATTTGGTGTGGCGCCACATCCGTAATCGTTCGTGGCGCTTCACAACATATTACAATTTAAAAGACATAAGAAGATATATGTATACAATAAGACAAATACTAGTGTTTTAAAATAAATGTAAATAATATGTATAGGTATATAAATAAATAAAATTAGTACGATATTAAATAGCGTAGCACTCTTAAATATATAAACAAATTACGTATTAGTCATAAAAACACATAATAACCGGTCTAGTGTATAGTTACATTGCAATGAGTCTGATAAATGACGGTATAGGTATAATTATTATTAGTATAACTAGTTTTGTATATGTTAAAACTGTAAAATAATAATAATCATAATAATTGCATAACACTAATGCCAATAAATAAGTGTATAATTATGTATTGAAATATTACCAAATAATCTAGTAAAAAATAAATAATGTTCATGTCGAATTACACTAATATGCGATACGAAAAAAATGTGTCTTCAGTAGACGTTTGAAGCTGGTCAGATTGTCACAAGTCTTAATGACCGTTGGTAAATTGTTCCATAGGGACGCAGCAGTGACAGCGAACGAGCAGTCTCCAGCTTTGGTACGAGTACGCTTCACTTCTAACATGTTATTGTTCGCAGAGCGCAGTGTTCTTGTCGGTTGATACGGGCACACGAGTTCACATAAATACACTGGCGCGTCTGTCTGTCTGTCTGTATCTTAACTGGCAAAATGTCCTAGGGACACATCACGCCAGTGCGCATGGTGGGTCATCTGACTTAATTGTTAAAATGTTGGATTAAACTATTCTGAAATGATTTTAGTGATTTACTTGAGACAGTGTTTGAGGGGAGAGAGTTCCATTCCTTAATTGTTGTTGGGAAGAAGCTGCTTCCAAATATGTTTGCAGAGTATCTAATTTGCAAGAACTGACTGTCATGTTTACGTGAGGTTCTAGTGTTGTGTTGGATATAGTGATCTAGCGGGATATCTATAAGGTTATGTTCCATTTTGTATATTATGCTAAGTCTTTTAATTTTTCTTCTTGTTTGGAGGGTGTCCCACTGGAGGTCTTTAAAAAGTTGGGTTACTGTTCCTGGTTCTCTAGAATAGTTATGTGTACAAAATCTGGCAGCTTGTCTTTGGATTCTTTCTAAGGTTTTAATATGTTTTAGGCAGTGTGGATCCCATGATGCTGATGCATATTCAAGTATTGGTCGGACAAGGGTTGTGTAGGCTATTGACTTAATGTGGGTTGGGCATTTGTTTAGATTTCTCCTAATGACTCCTAGAGTCTGTTGTGCTTTCCTAGCGACTGAGTTGCATTGTGCTGTCCAATTTAATGTATTTGATATGTGTACACCAAGATAACAATGTGATTGAACAGATTTAAGTTGTTGGCCACAGAAGGTGTAAATATTTGGTGTCGGTTTTCTTGAGGCTAATGTCATTGTGAAGCATTTGGTGGGATTGAATTTCATAAGCCAGGTGTTTTGCCATTCCTCAAGTTTGATTAGATCATTTTGGAGGAGAGAAATGTCATTGTCTGATTTAATTGGTTGATATAGTAGGCAGTCATCTGCAAAAAGGCGAACGTTTGAAGTGAGATTGTTGGGTAGATCATTTATGTAAAGTAAGAAAAGTAAGGGCCCCAGTACGGTTCCCTGTGGTACCCCTGAGGTGACTTTAATTGGTTTGGATGCTGATCCATTTATTACAACCTGTTGAGTTCTTTCTGCAAGGAAGCTTTCTATCCATGACGATATTGGGCCTGTGATGCCATAGTATTTTAGTTTGTGGATTAGTCTTTTATGTGGAACTTTGTCGAATGCTTTAGTGAAGTCTAGAATGGCCATGTCTACAGATTTCTTTTCATCTAGATATTTGCTTATATCATGGACAGTTTGAATTAATTGAGTTTCTGTTGATCTTTTTGCACGAAAACCATGTTGGTGGTCAGTTAGGATGTGATGTTGTTCAAGGTGTTTCATGATGTGGCTATGAATTATGTGTTCAAGAAGTTTAGAAATCACAGGTGTTAAGGATATTGGTCTGTAGTTTGAAGTTTCTGCCCTGTTTCCTTTCTTGAAAATTGCTGTTATGTTTGCTTCGTTCCAGGCTTTGGGGACTTGACCAGAGTCAACTGATGATTGGAAGATATCATGTATTATTGGTGTTAGGTGGTAGGCATATCTGTTTAGAAACCATGGTGGAATGCCATCTGGTCCTTGCGATTTAGAGGTGTTAATTTTTGATAGTTGGTCATGTACTCCTTTAAATGAAATTGTTAATTCGGGTATTTTTCCATGTGGGCTGTCATTCAGATTTGGCAGCTTGGAATTTCCTTCATATGTAAAGACACTTTTGAACTGATTGCCTAAGGCTTCTGCTTTTTGCTTGTCATCGCTAATTATGTTTCCCGCAATGTTGAGGTCCCCAATACCCTGGTTATCTTGTCTAAGTTTGGAAATGAAACTCCAGAATGCTTTCGGTTTGTCTGTTATTGCAGTTGTTAGGAATTGATTTATATAGGACAGTCTAGCAGAACGAAGGTGTTTGTGCATGTCTTTCCTGATGTTACAAAACTCTTGCCAGTCTTCTGGATTTCTAGATATTTTTGCTTTCTTATATAATCGTTTCTTTCTTTTGCACATTTTTTTCAAGTCTTTATTGAACCAGGGAAGGTTGTATCTGGAAGTTGTAAGACGGACTGGTACATAGTGTTTCATAATGTTGATGATTTTTTTGAAACAAGGTTCCATTTGTCATTGACTGTCATGTTTTGGTTTAAAGAGAAGTATTCATGTGTGAAGTCATCGAGAGATTTCTGGATGTTAAGGTGGTCAGCTTTATTTCTGATGAAAAGTTTTCGTTTGGGGCGATGTTTGCGTTTGGGTGAGATATTTACATCAATGATAATTGTGTTGTGGTCTGCTATGCCGTCTACTACATTTAGTTTCTTTATTAACCCAGGTCTATTTGTGAAGACAAGATCTAGGATATTGTTGGCATTTCCTTGTTTACGTGTGGGTTCATTGACATGTTGGATTAGTCCATGTTCCTCTACGAGGGAGAGTAGTTTGTTGGCAGCAACTGTACTATATCCACTGTTAGGTGTGACATGGTGATTTTCCCAGTTTATGTTTGGAAGATTGAAATCGCCGGTAATTATGACATTATGTGTGTTTATTTTGTTTCCTAATTTAGATAGAGATAGATCTAGTTCTTCAATTTGAGTTCCTTGAGAGTCATGTGGGGCACGATAGAAGGTGCATATGATTATGGGTTTCATTCCTTTTATTTCAGTTTCTGTCCAAATGCTCTCACTGTTAGTGTTTAAGTTTGTTAGATGAGTTGTGATGAGATCAGCTTTGGATATTTGGAATACCCCCCTCCAGTGGTGCTTGTTTCCCTGTCTTTTCTAAAAACATTAAAGTGTTCTGGGAAAATTTCTCCGTTTTTAACTGAGGGGTCTAACCATGACTCTGTTGCACTGATTATGTCTGGGTTATGTAGGTTGTTTAGTACTTCGATGTCTGCTGCTTTATTCTTAATGCTTTGGCAGTTTATGAGGATGCACCGGAAGTTTGGTCTGTTCTTTTGTTTATAGGTTTTCTTGTTATTGGTTGTGTTGTTACTACTTGTAGTTGTTTCGTTTGAGTTATGAGTGTTGCCATTCAGGGGGGTCGTTGTGCATGGCTTTGTAAGTGAATACAAGTAGCTTGAAATCAACTCTGCACACAATAGGCAGCCAGTTGAGTTCGCGTAGCAAGGGTGTGGCACTGTCGCTACGCGGGCTACGCATAATCAACCTGGCAGCCGTGTTTTGTATTCGCTGTAGACGGGCGATGTTAACTGCAGACGTACCGTATAAGAGCGCGTTACAGTAGTCAAGCCGTGATGTGATAATGGCATTGACAACGCGTTCCTTTGTCGGTCTGGGGAGAAAGCGGCTAATTTGATTAATGTTTCGCAGGTAGAAAGAGCAAGCACTGATAGTTTGCGACACTTGCTTCTTCATGTCAAAGTGTCAATCAATGCAAACACCAAGACACGGAACACAAAGCGAAGCCGTAATTGTAGCCACACCAACGCGAATCACACTTTTATCCACGATTGCATCTGCAGACTTAGGCACAATCGGAAGATAATGTGTCTTGCCATGAACATGGAATTCCGTGCCATCCAGACCTTTACCTCATCTAAACAATGTTCCATTTGCTTGCCTGCAGCCATTAATGCAGAATGGGTCAAGTCAAAATGAGTATATACCTGTAAATCATCGGCATATTGATGGGAGAATAGTCCATGGGCTCGTATGATGTCACCGATAGGTTGAACGTATAATGAAAAGAGCAGTGGCCCAAGGACAGAGCCTTGCGGGACATCTGTCGTTAGAGTAGTTGTACTCGACGACTGGTCACCGATTACCACTCGCTGTGTCCTCTCTTTCAGATAAGATATCACCCAGTCCAATGCTTTGCCAACAAAGCCGTGACGCAAACGTAACCGCCTAATCAAGATGTTATGGTTGATCGTATCGAAGGCGGAACTGAAATCCACGAGAAGCAAGATGGTTCCTTGTTTTTGTCCATTGCTGTTTTGACGGCACTTGTAACATACAACAGCGCAGTTTCTGTCGAATGTTTTTTCCGATACGCAGACTGAAAGCACTCAACCATTTGCTGATCAAATACATGCGTCATTATCCTAAGCGCGACCACTTTCTCAATTACTTTGGATAATTGAGTGAGGTTACTCACTGGTCGGTAACTGCTCAGGGTGTCTTTGTCCAGTGATGGTTTCTTTAAAAGTGGTCGGACAATTGCATGCTTCAACGACTTCGGCATCACTCCCTCGTCCAGAGAAGCATTTGTGATCCGTGTGATGGCAGGCACAATACTGGTGATGTTGTCAGTGAGCTGATTTGCAGGCAGAGGATCCAACACGCACGTTTTCTTAGTAGCACTACAAATCGCTGTGATCTCTGTGTTCGTTGTCCGATCAAACACACCAATACAGTCAGTGAAACAACGTATTTCGTCTGATGGCCTATCGATGTCGTTGAAATACTGCAGACCTGATAGGAAATTGTCAATCTTTCCACGAAAGAAACGAGAAAATAGTTCGCATTCTTGAGCGGCCAAACGGAATTCAGGTTGTTGCTGTACGCGCTGACCATCGAGAGATCTCAGTAGACGAAACATGTTTTTGTTGCTTGCCTTTTCCAGTTGATTTCGAAAATAATCCGTTTTGCGTGCGGATATAAACGCAGTAGACTCATCCCGGGCGGTGACGTTTAATTGTCGATGAATCTCCAGTTTTGTTCTTCTCCACACATTCTCCTGTTTTCGCTTTTTATTCCTGGCGACATCGATGTCAGTGTCATACCAGGGGTGTGGTGTTGTGTCTCGTACCCGCACGTTACGCCATGGGGCATGTTTGTCGAGGCAATCGGTGAGACAGGTGTTATACACATGTACCAATTCATCAGCTTGTCGATCATTTGTGCATGCACACATGTCGCTACACACAGACGTAATGTCATTTCGTAGTGCGTCAGCATCAATGTTTCTAAAGTCCCGCTTTGTAATCGTGTTGGTTTGTACTGCAGGCTTCAGCGCTCTAAGTTTGAGTTCAATGCGATGGTGATCTGACAGAGAGTCGGGATGCACAGTAACGGACGTGATGAAGTTGTCGTCAGTCTGACTCACTACGAGATCAAGGATATGTCCAGTTTGATGGGTTGGTGAATGTACGTGTTGTACGATTCAAGCAGAGTGCGGAATGGTTCGGACTTGAGCGTATCGTCGAAATGAACGTTAAAATCGCCAACGATGACAGTAGGAATAACGGAGATGGATGCTTCGGTGAATAGCTGCTCTAGTTCTGAGTAAAAGTCCGATAATGTTCCAGGTGTCTTGCTTGTTGTAGTCGGGTGATAAACGACTCATAAATTGTATTTCAACAAGAACGGGTTGGTGAATTGCAGACGGATTAGTTCAATCGTTGTAAAATGCAGCTTTGGGAGGATCTTAGTGTTGTACGTGTTCCGATACACTACGGCAACTCCGCCGCCACGACCACGGGAACGTGCCACATGATGGAATGTGTAGCCGGGAGGCAAAAGTTCAGTCACGATCGCTTCGTCTCCGGTTTGTTTTAGCCACGTCTCGGTGATTGCCAAAATATCCCAATCGTGCTGGATAATCTCTTCGTTTATAGCGAGTGTCTTATTTTTGACCGATCTAGCGTTTATCAACGCCACATTCGTGTAGCAATCATTGCCAACAATGAAAAAATTTTTTAAATGGATAAAAAAGTTATTGTGAAGCAAAAAATGGTTGATGGGGGGTTTCAAACTGGGAAATTTTTTTTGAGTGGAGTACCGCAGGGATCAGTACTGGGCCTATTTTATTCTTAATATATATCAATGATTTGGATGATGACATAACAAGCAAGGTGTTGAAGTTTGCGGACGACACAAAAATGTTTAGAAAATTAAAAATGATGCAGATAGACAGCATTTACAAGATGATCTTAATAAGTTGATAGAATGGTCTGAGAAGTGGCAAATGTGTTTAATTTTGAAAATGTAAGTGCCTCCCCACAGGACATGGGAATGAAGGTGCACAATATACAATGGGTGGTACTGTACTAAATACTACCTTAAAGGAAAATGACTTAGGGTTAACTATTAGTGCTGACATGAAGGTATCAGGCAGTGTGGAATTGCAGCAGCAAAAGGGGGAACCCAAAATTTTTGGATTAATTAGGCGAAATATAGTGTACAAAAAAAAAGAACTAATAATACCCCTGTATAAAACAAAAACATGGAGGCCCTATCCAAGAAGGATATTTATATGCAAAAAAGAGTACAAAGGAGAGCAACCAAAATGATACCAAAACTCGGAATATTGATGAAATGCGTCTAAAATAATGTGGTTTAACAACACGAAACCAGAAATTGAGAGATCAGATTGGGGTGTTTAAAATATTGAATGGGTATGAAAATATTGACTTTTTTTTACAGTCAAGGAAAAAAAGGACTAGAGGACATGGAGTTATATTAGCAAAAAACGTGTAGACTAATTTAGAAAATTTTCATTTTCACAAAAAAAAAGTAAACGGGGAAAAGATTATCAGCTATTGTGAAGGTGCTAGTAGTGTTAATATATTTAAAAATAAAAACGACATATACCTAAGACGGGCGGGGTATACTTAGATAGATAGGTTGGACTTTCGATAAGCCAAATGGCTTCCTAGTCCACCTGCCATCTAAGTTGAATCTCTAGGTGGCAATCTTGTTAAATTTTGTTAAATCTTGTTAAATCTTGTTAAATTTTTAAATTGACAGTTTCACGGGTTTTTTTGGTTTAAGCCCGTTGGTGGAAAGTGGGTCTAAAGCCGGGTCGACGTCCGATCACTGGACGTATTGTTCGTTGGCGATTGAATTACGACCGGCTCTGCATCCTCGCGTTACCGCACAAATTCCATTATCCTTTATTGCGTCGAACAAAGGCTGCGGTAGCTTGCCGCCACTGACAGCAGCATTGTTACAGGCGAATAGTTCCGCCGTGTGTAGGTCACCATAGGTAAGGTATACCATCGGAATAAAAGTCACAGAAATACACACAAATAAAACACAAATAACACAGTAGAACAGTTCCGTGTATCCAGGGTAATGTATCAAAACGATGTTCCAGTCTCACCAGTGTCGCAGTCGTAAAATAAGTAAAATCCAATGTTAAACACAGAGCAAATAAATAGCTGCCACAGTGGCGCTTGATCACATCCCCCCAAATTTGAGTTATATTTTCTCCGCGGGGTGTGTGTGTGCGTGCGTGGGGCGTGCGTGCGTGGGGTGTTTTAAGCGTGTTGTACCATGTGCATATAACACAACCATAATCATCATCGTCAAAAGTAACAAAATAGTCTTGTGGCCCTTTAATTTAGATTCCCCTAATTTTGTTTGTTTGTTTATTTGTTTGTTTATTTGTTTTTTGTTTTTTTGTTTTTTTTTTTTTTGTTGTTTTTGTTTGTATGTTTGTATGTTTGTATTTTTGTATGTTTGTATGTTTGTATGTTTGTATGTTTGTATGTTTGTATGTTTGTATGTTTGTATGTTTGTATGTTTGTATGTTTGTATGTTTGTATGTTTGTATGTTTGTTTGTTTTTGTTTGTTTGTTTGTTCGTTTGTTCGTTTGTTCGTTTGTTCGTTTGTTCGTTTGTTCGTTTGTTCGTTTGTTCGTTTGTTCGTTTGTTCGTTTGTTCGTTTGTTCGTTTGTTCGTTTGTTCGTTTGTTCGTTTGTTCGTTTGTTCGTTTGTTCGTTTGTTCGTTTGTTCGTTTGTTCGTTTGTTCGTTCGTTCGTTTGTTCGTTCTTTTTGTTCGTTCGTTCGTTCGTTCGTTCGTTCGTTCGTTCGTTCGTTCGTTCTTCGTTCTTCGTTCGTTCGTTCGTTCGTTCGTTCGTTCGTTCGTTCGTTCGTTCGTTCGTTCGTTCGTTCGTTCGTTCGTTCGTTCGTTCGTTCGTTCGTTCGTTCGTTCTTCGTTCGTTCGTTCGTTCGTTCGTTCGTTCGTTCGTTTTTCGTTCGTTCGTTCGTTCGTTCGTTCGTTCGTTCGTTCGTTCGTTCGTTCGTTCGTTCGTTCGTTCGTTCGTTCGTTCGTTCGTTCGTTCTTTCGTTCGTTCGTTCGTTCGTTCGTTCGTTCGTTCGTTCGTTCGTTCTTCTTCGTTCGTTCGTTCTTTCGTTCGTTCGTTCGTTCCGTTCGTTCGTTCGTTCGTTCGTTCGTTCGTTCGTTCGTTCGTTCGTTCGTTCGTTCGTTCGTTCGTTCGTTCGTTCGTTCGTTCGTTCGTTCGTTCGTCGTTCGTTCGTTCGTTCGTTCGTTCGTTCGTTCGTTCTTTCGTTCGTTCGTTCGTTCGTTCGTTCGTTCGTTCGTTCGTTCGTTCGTTCGTTCGTTCGTTCGTTCGTTCGTTCGTTCGTTCGTTGTTCGTTCGTTCGTTCTTTCTTTTTTTCGTTCGTTCGTTCGTTCGTTCGTTCGTTCTTCGTTCTTTCGTTCGTTTGTAAAAAAAACCCGGGGAGTTAATCAATTACACGGGAAAATGTTAGTCTTATCATGTGTTTCTTCACACAAGTACTCAAATGTCTTCATGCTGACATATTTCCATGTTTAGCGCTTTATATTAAAACGTGAACATATGCACTCGTAACATACATTCAAGGTATTCTTAAGTATAGTGAACTGCTAACATAAATACGTTGATCGGGGTTCCGCATTTTATTTATTGCAACAAACAGATAATGGCTGATAAATCGAACCATCACAAAATATTTGCAGTCTCAAGCCAAAAAGCGTCTGCTGATGGAAAACCCCCACACTCACTCCTCACTCTTTCACTCCTTCTCATTCACTCACTATTCTTCACCCCTATTATTTCCCCTCTCCATTCACTCCCCTCTCTCTTTCCCTCCTCTCTTTCACTCTCTCTTTCCCCACTCACCCCTTTCCTATCCTTTCCCCACTCACTCATCTCGGCCATTGGGGTCGTATTTCTGGTTTCATCTATCTATTTCAGGTCCTTCTGTCTACTATTGTTATATTGAGTTCTTCTGCCTCCAGGCCAACATCACCCTTTAAGCGTCTGTCTGTGTTGTGGTTACTTCATTTTATCTCCTTTTAACTGGAGGCCACGGGCCCGCGTGTCCTCTTTAATGAAGCTGCCATTACTTTTTCCCTAGTTTTTTCCAGAGTCAACTATCCTTTGGAAAAAGTGATTACGGATACCGTCCCCATGGCCCTTTTCTGTAATTTTGGAATGGCCTTTCAGGTTTTCTGTAGATAGAAAATTTGTCTGTGTTCATTCTGTTGAGGCCTACATATGTGTCCCAAATTATCATTTACTGAGGGGCAAAACCACCAAAAAATTTAGGGGCAGAAAATATATATATATATATATATATATATATATATATATATATATATATATATATATATATATATATTAACCTAGTTACCCCCCTTTGGGGGAAAAAGGCATCATCCAAAACAATTTGAATGGATCCCATTCCCTGTTCGGAAAAAAGTTCATTTAAGCTGCAAAGGGGGGTGTGTGTGTGTGTGTGTGTGTGTGTGTGTGTGTGTGTGTGTGTGTGTGTGTTGTGTTTTGTGTGTTTGTAATATATATATATATATAATTATTATTTAATTATATATAAGTATATCATTTGCATATAAAGACAGACACGGGCACAAATTCCGTTTAAAATCTAAATAAAAACGTTCCTTAATAAATAATTTCGTCCCCCTTTCACACTACGATTGAACCAGAAACCACCCTTTGGGCAAGTCCTGCTAAATAATTCGTTATTCCCTTATCAGGCGAAAGTTATTATATTATCAAAGAGAGTTTTTTTGTATCAGGCAAAATGTATTACATTATTCGGCAGCAAGTTAATTACATTACCAGGTGATGTTAATCATTACCACAGTTTTATATTATCGGCGATTTTATTAAATTTTCGGCAGTTATGCCCTTTTTTTTGAATATCTAAATGTCATCTTTAAAATCCTCCCAAAACACTTATATTTTCACATCAGCTTCAAGGTTCCACGATACGTAGGTCTTAAGATAAGGATAAAAGGCCCCTTAGGATACAAATAACAGAGTTTGATAGGCCATCTTTTAAAATGGAGAAGTCAAAAAATAATACAACACTTCATTGGTTCGAAAAATATATTTTTGCGTCAACTTTTTATTTTTTCGGGGCAAACTTTAAAAATGGGGATATTACAAAATGGGGGATATTTGAAAGTCAATAAATGTGAAAAACAATTTAAAAAATCATATCTAAAAACCCTACATTTTGGCATCGATTTTGTGGCTCTAGATTAGGTAGTTCTTAAGATATGGTAAATGGCTTAGCCGGACGCCATCTTTAAAAATGGGGAT